>JAVLUX010000011.1:33900000-34067500 GCA_032164185.1 Moxostoma hubbsi
AAATAACTGAAGAGCACTTACACATAAATTAATATACACAAATAAACTGAGGGTCACTGTGGTGAACACTGGGGTGACACATGGGGGTAAAACGCATAACACATATTCACCCACTATCTATCTATCTATCTATCTATCTATCTATCTATCTATCTATCTATCTATCTATCTATCTGTCTATCTATCTATCTATCTATCTATCTATCTATCTATCTATCTATCTATCTATCTATCTATCTATCTATCTATCTATCTATCTATCAATTCAAAGGGGCTTTATTGGCATGAATTTAAACAATATTAAAGACAATATTGCCAAAGCAGAGGTTGCGTAAAAACAGAACTACACCTTAATCTATAATTAAATTTAGTTTAACAAATTTAACAAATGTAAAAATAAATAATACAAATAAATACAAAAACAAGTTCAGAACTGCTGAAAACCACAGTGTTTAAATAACTGAAGAGCACTTACACATAAATTAATATACACAAATAAACTGAGGGTCACTGTGGTGAACACTGGGGTGACACATGGGGGTAAAACGCATAACACATATTCACCCACTATCTATCTATCTATCTATCTATCTATCTATCTATCTATCTATCTATCTATCTATATGAATTCAAAACAGTTTGCATATTACAGTCTTTTGTCAGATAGGGAAAGTGATGATGTCATTTTTCAACCCTTCATGCCATTCTGTCCTGTCTGACAGTTTTCAGAAGAAAGTTATTGTTGCTCATTTGATGCATGTGAATAATTATATTGTGAAAAAAGAACAGTCAGAGACACGAATGCCCTTCAATCTAACCTTGCCATTGGAAACTAAAGCTTTAGTAGCATGTGCCACTAAACTAACAACAATTGAATACTAAACATAACATAGAATTAGTTGTACTCATTGTGTACGGTCATATAATACATCAATATCACAAGTGAATCAACATAAACTTTGACTTCTACCATAGAACATCTTTGATTTAAAAACAACAATAGACCCAAAATATTAACAATAAAATAATAATCTAATAACAATAACAATATTCATTTATAATAATATAATAGACATGTACACGTAGATAACGTGTGTAGATAAAACAATTTTATGTGTAGAAATAGTCATACCTTTCAGATGTGTGAGATGTGATTAGATGATGAACGAGAATAACATACAGTTTACCAAGCTTCCCTTCTTACATATTTGACCTGGGTAGGGAAGGCAAGGCCAGCAAAAGGTGTGGCTTCATATGACACACACACAAGAGCAACTGAACCTGAACTGTGAGCTTGGTAAACTGTCATTAAAGCATTGTCATGTAGATATGTGTTTGCAGTTTCAGTGGGGGTGTGTCCTTATGAGGTGTTTCCCTCCAGTCAAGAATGATGAAAAGGCAGTTATGAATGTCATTTGAACACATCACAAGTCATTTGACAATGCCATTCTTCACTGAAATGGCATGAGAAGATGAAAAAAAAAAAAAAAACGGCAACAAAAAATGTGGGAGTTGCTCTCTG
The DNA here is from genome assembly GCA_032164185.1 of Moxostoma hubbsi. NCBI lineage: Eukaryota > Metazoa > Chordata > Actinopteri > Cypriniformes > Catostomidae > Moxostoma > Moxostoma hubbsi. The sequence goes on from JAVLUX010000011.1 coordinate 33,901,523, forward strand.
TGCTTAAACGTTCAAAAGTCTATGCTTTACTGTAGTTATTTATTGCTGGTAATATGTTGCCCTCACTTGTTATCTCTGAAACTAACTCACCTCATTCACAATTCAGGCAGAAATGTTACAGTACTACCCCAGAACTAGGAGGAGTTTAGTTTACAGGTGCAATGGTATTTTTAAAATCACAATGCACTTCATGCACACACAACTTTGTAAAAATGTGTTTAGAAGTTACTTGAACTCTAATAATTTACTACAGCTGGTTATGCAACGGCCTTTGCATCTGAGCACATCAAAGTAACGGAACATTGTTACTAAAATATATACCCCTTTTTAGTGTTCAGTTATGGCTTTAGTATTTTGAACCTTAGAAGATAAAATCCTGTTGGCCGTACAAAATTATTATTATTATTTTATTTTTTTTAAATGCTGGTCCTTTGTTTTACATTTGTAGGTATGTTGCTGCTGAAGCATGTGGCTTGTTAGGTTTGGACGTTGTTTTAGGTGGGTGAAGAAAACCTCTCATCGTGAACAGTAATTTATCCAACAGCAAATATGACAAGTATTTCTGTGGGGTGTGACAGTATGGTTAATGTTCATTACGCCCTCCTTCAATGGTATTTAATTGTGTAATATGCAAAAAACATGCTATAGATAGATAGATAGATAGATAGATAGATAGATAGATAGATAGATAGATAGATAGATAGATAGATAGATAGATAGATAGATAGACAAATAGACAGATAGATAGATAGATAGATAGATAGATAGATAGATAGATAGATAGATAGATAGATCGATAGATCGATAGATAGATAGATGCAGACAGATAGATAGATAGATAGATAGATAGATAGATAGATAGAGGCAGACAGACAGACAGACAGATAGATAGAGGCAGACAGACAGACAGACAGATAGATAGATAGATAGATAGATAGATAGAGGCAGACAGACAGACAGACAGATAGACAGACAGACAGACAGACAGACAGATAGATGATAGATAGATAGATAGATAGATAGATAGATAGATAGATAGATAGATAGATAGATAGATAGATAGATAGATAGATAGATAGATAGATAGATAGATAGATAGATAGATAGAGGCAGACAGACAGACAGACAGATAGATAGATAGATAGATAGATAGATAGATAGATAGATAGATAGATAGACAAACAGACAGATATAGTAGATAGATAGATAGAGAGAGAGACATTGATGTTTTATACCTCTTTATATAAACATTATTTTCCACTAAAACATTATTTTGCAAACAACATCATCACAATACAAAACTATATCAATATACAAATAAATAAATAAATAAAATAACTGAATACTACACAACAGTTAAATATATACCAACCACAAAACAATTTAAAATAGAGAGAGGGGCAGACAGACTGACCGACAGATAGACAGACAGACAGACAGATACAGTAGATGGATAGATGGATGGATGGATGGATGGATGGATGGATGGATGGATGGATGGATGCCGGACAAACTGAGAGATCGGAGGGAGAAGGGCCTTAATCAGGGAGGTGACCAAGAACACAATGGTCACTCGTGGTTTCTCTGTGGAGAGAGGAGAACCTTCCAGAAGAACAACAGTCTCTGCAGCACTCCATCAATCAGGCCTGTATGGTAGAGTGGCCAGACGGAAGCCACTCCTCAGTAAAAGGCACATGACAGCCCGCCTAGAGTTTGCCAAAAGGCACCTGAATGACTCTCAGACCATGAGAAACTAAATTCTCTGGTCAGATGAAACAAAGATTGAACTCTTTGGCCTGAATGTCAAGCGTCCTGTCTGGAGGAAACCAGGCACCGCTCATCACCTGGCCAATACCATCCGTGAAGCATGGTGGTGGCAGCATCATGCTGTGGGGATGTTTTTCAGCAGCAGGAACTGGGAGACTAGTCAGGATCAAGGGAAAGATGAATGCAGCAATGTACAGAGACATCCTTGATGAAAACCTGCTCCAGAGTGCTCTGGACCTCAGACTGGGGTGAAGGTTCATCTTCCAACAGGACAACGACCCTAAGCACACAGCAAAGATAACAAAGTAGTGGCTACGGGACAACTCTGTGAATGTCCTTGAGTGGCCCAGTCAGAGCCCAGATTTGAACCCGATTGAACATCTCTGGAGAGATCTGAAAATGACTGTGCACCAACACTCCCCATCCAACCTGATGGAGCTTGAGAGGTCCCGCAAAGAAGAATGGGAGAAACTGCCCAAAAATCGGTGTGCCAAGCTTGTAGCATCATAAACAAAAATACTTGAGGCTGTAATTGGTGCCAAAGATGCACCAATCAACAAAGTATTGAGCAAAGGCTGTGAATACTTATGTACATGTGATTTTGTTTTTATTTGAGTTATTTTTAATAAATTTGCAAAGATTTCAAACAAACTTCTTTCACGTTGTCATTATGGGGTATTGTTTGTAGAATTTTGAGGAAAATAATGAATTTAATCCATTTTGGAATAAGGCTGTAATATAACAAAATGTGGAAAAAGTGAAGGGTTGTGAATACTTTCTGGATGAACTGTAGATAGATGGATAGATTCTTTACTGAAGTGGCGGTTTCCACCACTAGATGGCGCAATAAATTAAAAAGTAAAGTGAATCGCTGAAAATAATGTCTCCAGTTCATGTAATTTCCGAGAATCTGCCACATGCTAAATGTCACTCCTTTATAATGTTAATAGATAATTTCATGTTCTTACCCATTTTTTCTCTAAACACACTAATTTCCTTTGACTGGGCAGAACTGAACTCAATATTACATTACTGGAGTGTAGCTGAAGCCAAGGATGATTCTTTGTTCATTGTCTGTGACACAGTTAAGGAGAAAATGTCAACTTTTGGTATTGATGCCCCAGTCAGAGGACATTATCTGGAGTATTGACCTTATTGCATGTGTAATTCCTCTTGCATCATATTTTCTCAGTCCTTCTCTCCTTCCTGCACATTAAAAGATACTACCAGCACTCAGAGATAAACAACAACTAGACTGGGAATTACAAGAACAGCATATTTACAGGATAATACGAAGGCAAATAATATGTGGTACTGTGTACATATAACCTACAGAGAGTTGGTATACTGTTCAGGCATGTGCATTGGAGAACATGGTCTGGACAGGTAGATATGAATAAATATGAAAAATAGAAATATCTTATGAATTGGCATATTGTGCATAAATGGTCTGCACTTATATAGCACCTTTTTAACCTTAACGGTATTCAAAGCACTTTACACTGTGACTCATTCACCCATTCACACACACATTCATATGCAAGGCGCTAGCCTGCCATTGGGAGCAACTTGGGGTTCAGTGTCTTGCCCAAGGACACTTCGGCATGTGGAGTTGTGTGGGCCGTGATTCGAACCACCAACCCTGCAATTTGTGGCCAACCCACTCAACCAACTGAGCCACAGCCGCATACTTATACTTATGTTTGTACAGGTAGTATGTATAAATATGAATGTACATACTCAGTGGAGATTTTGCACTATAAAGGGTTCTTATGGAGAAGTGTAACCTGCTCAAGAGAGTGATGCCCTGAGGGAGAAATTGTTCTTATATCCAGTTTTTCTGGTGGACTGTGCTCTGTAATGCCTGCCAGGGGGAAGAAATTGTAATAGTTTGTGCCCTGGGTGTGTGGGGTTTGTGATGTTGTATTCTGCATGTTCCCTCACTCCAGATATCCCATGAATCCTGAAGGGTTGGCAAGGGTGCAGCAATAATCCTCTTAGCAGTCTTTACTGTCAATGGATGGCTGAATAGAACTATAGTAGCAGCTAGCTCCTTAATGTAAAGATTAACTTACAAAGTCACTTTTCTGCCATGTATACTTGCTGATAATATTGATGTATATTGTTAAGTTTTCAATGTATGTTGTAAAACTACTTTCCTGTGTTCCTCTTCCTAAGTATTATTTGGACTCGATCCATTTTTAATTTTGCCCCTCAATGCTTATGCCCTGGATTGGCCTTAGATGCTGGTGAATTTGACCACATGATTCTGCAATTATGAATTAGATTACATAGATTACATTAGGACGTATCCCTATCAAATTTCAGAAAATCGAAAATGTCAGGACCAACATTTGGGCAAGTTTATCACGCAGAAAATACTTTAACTTTATACTTTGTTTTTATTTTTATTTTAACAACTATTAAAGGTCTTCAGTATAATTATTAATGTGTAAATTATTGACTTCTTCTGAAGCATTGACAACGATGTTGTCGTGCATTTGTAAGATTTTTTTAAAATTGTTTTCTGAGATTACATGGGGTGGATTACCATTGGTATTTTAAGTTAAATCCTTTAAATGAATAGATTTAAACAAACATACTTATCAGGACAAATGATTCTTGTCTAAGTCAAAAACATTCTGCGTTTTGTGTGCAGCTCTATGGAGGGTTTATAGGCCGGTAAGCGCACGCTTGTGGAACACATCATAAAATTTGAATGACTGTGTAGTAGGAGCAGGATTTTAAAATGCTAGTAGCCTATAACTCAATAAAATTAGACATTTGTGATCAAAAAGTGAATCAGTTGTAGGCTAGGCCTGCTTTCTTTGTTCAGGAGGCCTACTTTTTAAGATAAAATGCAAGTATATATAAATAAGCAATATGAGAAAAGATTATGCTGGAGTGAGGGGAGATGGAAAGCAGAAAGTGGGGAAAAATGACAATCCTCTATTCTCCCCATTATTTGTCATTTTGCCCAGGTAAATTGTTAATTTACCTGTTTAGATTTCCATTTTTTAAATACTGGATAATACATTTTGACCCATTAATCTAAGGTTTATCGCATCGCATATTGCTGTCACATTATCAAACTTTATCACATTTCACATTTTTCCTCCTAACCGTGCAGCCCTAATGGTCAGTTCTTAACTAGTTTGTTCTTTAGAAATTCTTAAAAAAAAAAAAAGGATAACATTTAATATTGTGGGGCAGAGAAATAAGAAATGCGATTTATTGTATGAGGTAATAACGTTATTTTTTCCTTATTACCAGACTGACTTTCTCTCATTTTCTTAATACCAACATTGTTTTATATTATCCTTGCTCTTTGTCTCTACCCACTTTCAAACCAAACCTACGCCCTTGTTACAGGTTCTATTTTAAAAATATTTTATCCACTTTTCTCCCAATTTGGAATGCCAAATTCCCACTACTTAGTAGGTTCTTGTGGTGGTGTGGTTACTCACCTCAATCAGGGTGGCGGAGGACAAGCCTCAGTTGCCTCCGCTTCGGAGACCGTCAATCCACACAATTTATAACACGGCTTGTTGTGCATGACACAGCGTAGACTCCCAGCATGTGGAGGCTCATGCTACTCTCCACGATCCACACACAACTTACCACGCACCCCATTGAGAGCGAGAACCACTAATCATGACCACGAGGAGGTTACCCCATGTGACTCTACCCTCCCTAGCAACCAGGCCAATTTGGTTGCTTAGGAGACCTGGCTGGAGTCACTCAGCATGACCTGGATCTGAACCTGCAACTCTAGGGGTGGTAGTCATTGTCAATATTCGCTGAGCTATACATACCCCTTGTAACGGGTTCTTAAACTTTTACCTTTAACTCCTCCAATCTTGAATATCTGGTTACATCATTGGTTCTAATGTAATTAGATTTTGTTTTTCAGTGTCAAACCTATACCAGAGACAAAATAATGAATGTTATGTCACAGTTGGTGACAGTGCAGGCCTGACATAATGAAATCCATAGAAACACATATTGGTACAAGCCCAAGACGTATATGCAATAACCACATAATAATATAAAATATTACAGATGCCAGACATTTATAGCTCAAACCATGTCATAACCGTATAAATGTAATGTACAGTTATCAAATTCATCATGTCCTTGTGAGGAGAATGTAAAAGAAGAGATAGCATTGATTTGGTTATTATAACCGTGCTGTAAATTCAAATGGTTTTGAAAGAAGACACTACTGTTAAAGTGCATCTAAACCTGCATCTAAGGCGTTATACACGGCCTCTCTATTACTACAGTGTCCGTGAATCAAAACCTAGTGAGCTCACTAGCTAGACAGCGTTTTGCATCGTTCACAATGTTTGTTTAACGCGCGTGCTTTGCCCCAACATGCTCTCTAGGTAGTCCACGCACTAGATTGTGAGCCACAATCCGCGTATGCTGTGGATGGGAATGTATCCCAGCATGCTTGACAGTCAGCGACATGAACAGGGAAGGATGATGAAGCTAAGATGGCAGCGCTTCTAAGGGTGCTGTCTTTACAGACTCAAGAAAAACACCGGAGACAAGCGCAAAGCACGGACGTCAGCTCGCGCATGTGACACTTTTCACTTCATGCAACTGGACTTGAAAGCGCGGTGCGGCTGGATCGCTTGCAATCGCGGGAATTAAGGTTGCATTTTGACCCGGGGAAGGGACGTGTGTTTCGCTGTTGCAGCAGAGCGGCTAATCGTACGCGTCGTCTCGTCGCAAGCGCTGAAATAATCGGAGTTATACGGATGTAATTTACCAAGCGTTTTCGTGTTTTTGCAGAGCGGATTTATGGGATGTGTTTGGGACTTTTAGCCCTGCTCATCGACATTGTAATCTAATATATGCGTTGTTCTCCTAAACGATGATGTGTGCTGCTGCGGCAGCGGGCGCCGGTGGCAGTGGGATACTGTCGTCCTCCGCATCCCACTCCATGGGGCTGGGCGTCAGGGTCATCCCCGGAGCTGGAAACGATTTGGCATCGACCAGGTCAGCCATGGGCTCCTGTCCCGTTGTCGGGGTTCGCTCGGATTGTCGGAGCCGCTACCAGCTTCTTCTCTCCGGGCGAGCGCTGGCGGAGAGGTACCGGAGGATTTACACCACCGCGATCAGCGACAAAGAGCAGGGGCTGAACGTCGGAAGGTGGGTCTCTTTTAACCGTTCGGGATGAGAAACCGTGCAAATGTTCTGGATGTGTTTGTAAACAAATCTCAGTGTCGACCCATTGGGTTCAAACAGCATGCTGCTAACTTCCTTAGCGAGATCACATTAGCGGGCGAAGCGATAACACTCGTTTCATGTCATTCAGGACAGCAGAGCAGCTCGATGTGTGTTGATTTGGATTTATGCACATTTAAACGCGCCTATAGGTGCTGTCACAGCTAAACGGGCCTGTTTTGAGACATGCCATCTTAATGCTATAACTGTTAAGATGCTGGATTGACTTAAATATTGTTGGTTTAATAGGATGTCATGTCACGGCTGAATTAGTTTGTTATTAGAGGTATATCATGATTTAATTTGTCCATTTATTATGATCAGTGGACTTACAAGTGACTGCAAACAGCACTGCTGCCATTGGTTTTATGGATGTGTTATGCAGAGGAAGAAGAACGCAGCCATTGCAAAAAATATCCTCATGTATGTGTAGATCTAAGATGGTATTCTGACCAGTGAAATGTTCTGATGTGTGATGCAGTATATCGTATATGGGTCTCGTTTAGGGGAAGTGGGCTTGGCTCTGTTTTGCCTTACGTCACCCTGCTGTAGTCCGATCCACGCGCACAGTCACTGACGTGTTTCTCTCAAAGTCTCCACCACAGCAGCGTATTATTGGTAATCTTATTTAACTGGTCGTAATTGTTTCTCGCGATATATATATAAATATATATATATATATATATGTATACGTAGTATAACGTGGTTTATACCTAGTATAAATGTAATGCTAGGCGTTTTAGGTCGGAGTGCTGTTGTAGACTTATTTACGCCATCCACTTATGACGTCAGCAGCGTTAAAAGCATGCAAAGTGCGCTGAGCCATAGCACACCCCTCCCAACCTTCAGGCTCTTCATCACAAGAAGCCTCTTTACGTCCACTTTTCACCGAATATAATCAGCTACTGTTGTCTCATTGTTTATACTATTGCTCTGTACAAGCCCTAGTACACTTTCACACAATTCCTACAAAAGGTTCTACATATTATCAGAGTCATATGACCTTCTTGTTGAAAATGAAACTATGACTGGCCTCTGTTGACCTCGCAGCAAGAAAGCTTTTCTTGTGCAAGGTTCGCCAAGAGACGCTAGAGTACATCTTTTAGTATACTGTGGACTGTTTACAAGCATTGTTCTCATAAATAGTCTCATTAAACGGCACTTGAACAAATTGAAATGGGTGTAAAAAGACCAACATTTTGTTTGTTTATTGAGAGTTGTTAACATGGTGCTGCTCTTTGGGGGTTTGGCTGCTCTTAAATCCATTTTTATTAAATATGCATGTTAAAACACACATTAATGGGACCGCTGCATGTGCTGTACCTAGTAGAGGCTGGGTTTCTTAGTGTGATGTCATTCGGATGTCAAATGCACTCAGGTCTGCACCAAGACGCTGATCATGTAGCCAATAGCCATGCCCATTTGACCGATGAACAGTAGTGGTTTCCAATCGACAGCTTTCTCAGTCATTAATAAACATGCATTCTACATATGAAAAATATTACAGTAAAATTTAGTGCATCCAATGGGCTATCCTGATACTACATCACTGTTATGTCGGTCACTCTGCTCTCTAGATATCGGTGTCGGCATTGGGCATTGAAAACCCATATTGGTTGACCAATAATGTACTGTACCTATTAGGATGTGTGTGTGTATTGGATTTTGGATCTTGTTATATTGGATTTAGATTGGATTTTGGTTTTGAAATTGTGATTACTTGACAAAATTCTTCCAAAATATTCATTATTCAAGCCCTCATATTACCTAGATAAGCCTTGTATTCATTTGTGATGACTGATTACTGACGCTGCAAAACCTAATCTAACGTGTGCCATCTTTTCTAGGGGAAAGAAAGCTTTGAGTAAGAAGAAGCTAAAAAGGTGGCAAAAAGTCAAATCAAAAGTGAAAACCAGAACAAAGGTAAGATCTGTTTTTGGATACTCCCTATGCACACACTGAAATGTTGGCTGTATGATTTATAAACAACCAGTTTAATGTAGGGATGGGCATGAGTAAGAAATGATCAAGTACTCGTTCAGCTTTAAATATTTGATTAGTAAAAACCATACTCGATATTACAATTTCACTTTCATTTTTGCCTTTGCCAGCGCTGGGCAACAGTGAAAGTGCTTCCTTCACATAAATCTTGCGGTTACAGTCTTGCATGATGTTGTTAAAGGAATAATTCACCCAAAATTGAAAATCCTGTCACTATTAAAATTGTATTGCTTGAAATGTATATTTCTATGTGCAAATGTATTATTTTTCTTGCCTTTTTTGGCTAATTTTTTTTAAAAAGAAAACCAGGTTTAAAGGTTGAAGGTTGAACTTGAATTCAAAATTTCAAGTAATTGATTACTTGTTTTTTTTTTAAATGTAATGGAGTACTTTAGGGTTGCTACGGTGTTAGCGGTTTTACTCTGTGCAAGGGACAACACTGGTGTGAAATTATGAAATTATGACATTATGAATGGAACTTCCCATATCAATAAAATAGCCTAACGACTAGAATAACATTAAATAAAGAATAGTTGCCTAATGAAGAGTTTGCGACCCATGATAAATGAACCTAAATAACGCATTGAAAGACAGATGTTCTTTATCAACGTATCAAATTACACAGGCAGCAAAATACACACACTGACAGAAGATGTTTAAATTCAGGTAGCTAATATAATGTGCATGGTGGGTAACTGTAAGATGTCTCAGATTCGGAATGACACAAGAAATGCTGTTAGACGCACTTTATTATATTATTAAGAACAGATGACAGAAAAGCCGTGTATGCTCATGTCTGACGTGCTGTTTGTTCGGAGACGTGCAGTCTCGTGGAACACACTTATGTTAAATGGTCTGCACTTATATAGCACTTTTTTTAACCTTTAGCGGTATTCAAAGCGCTTTACACTGTGACTCATTCACACATTCACACACACACTCACACACCAGTGACAGCAGATCTGCCATGCAAGGCGCTAGCCTGCCACTGTGAGCAACTTGGGGTTCAGTGTCTTGCCCAAGGACACTTCGGCATGTGGAGTCATGTGGGCCGGGAATCGAACCACCAACCCTATGTTTAGTGGACAACCCGCTCTATCACCCAAGCCCCTGTTCTCACTCTTTTTTTAAAAATTCTTCTGAAATGTTTTTGCAAGAATAGTATCGCCTATGAGAATGCTGTAAATGACCTCAGCAGGGCTCGACAATAAGGACTGCCCTATGGCCAGTGTGAGAGATTCAGGCCAGTTGCTAGATCTGCCACTTGCCCAATCGGGGCAGTGCTGCATTTATTAATATTAGTGCAAGCAAACAACAAGCGAGAGAGCACAAAAATTACACTGAGCAAACAAAGTATTGTAACCTACAAGCAAGTGCGATTCTATTTAGCTCGCAAAGATGCATGAGAGCATAATATACTGGACGCACCAAGGCACAGTTATGTGCACACATAAGAGCGTGCAAACACCGAGCTCACTCTCCTAGCACTATCCTCGCTCTTTTCCAAGTGTCTTAGCAGCAGTTATTACCAATGCGAAGAAAATAGCAGGAAAAAAACACTTTTGCACGTCTTGCGCAACATTTTAAGTAGGCTTGTCCCCCCGCACGTTCCGTGTTCATAGTGCGCGAAATCCCCACATTTTTTGTTTTTACATGTTGTCGAAAAGCAGTAATCCACACATTGAAACACAAAAAAATAAACAGTTTCTTTCTATAGGACTGAAAATCCATGTCTCTCCGTGCATATGTCTCATCATCATCTCTCTATGCAGAGTAGACCGTTTAACGTGCTTGTGCTCTCGTAAAGGGACAGAGCACTAGTTTTATTCCCACTATAAAAAAAGCACATTTTCTCTCATTAATTCGCCTCTAGAGATGAAGCTAAGAATGAGACGTAATAAGCTTTGTTAAACCCTGATTATACATGTTTCTGGAAATCACTAGCTGCTCAATATCCAAAATGTAAGTATACATTTAATTAGGTAATGTTTCAAAATGTAAACATTCATTCGAAAAAGATAATTCCATTTGATATGAAAAGAAGCAAGATCAATATGGCTATTAGGCTATTATTATCAGAGCTGTTCAGCTGCAGGGTGAAGATGAATATTTGAAACTGTCTACTTCATTTCATCCTCATAAAACACCTGTTGCATGTCTCATTTCTGGACCATACATGCATTTTTGTTTTTGTGCTTTGTATATCAGTCAGTGTTGGTCTTGTTTGGGTTGACTAATTTTATGTTTATATCCACATTCATCATAATTCATAGATTAGCCATATCAACCTACTGTATATTACACAGTCACAACCAATTTAGTAGCAAGTCTCAGGGATTCATATGTTTATATTCAGCCAATTATCAAATCTTTAACTCCGTGACTAAATCTTTGATCCTCTGTGTGAAAAAAACTACACATGGCCAAAAGTTGCATGACAGCATGACTAAACGGGTGACTGAAAACACATAATCTCCTCCAATGCTGGGGTCAGTGAACATCTGAAGCACTGGCCCAATCGGGCCAATGAAAAAAATCCTTAGCATTGAGACACACCCATTTATTCACACCCATTCAAAGTCATTACCCTTCTGAAGCAGCTAAACTGAGTCCTGGGATGAAAGGTATTAAAACACCAACATTAAACCCGCAACAACCCACAATATGTGATGTATTTACCCGGACAACAAAATAATCGACCGGTTGCCCATGCTGGAGAGAATGCATGGATGCAGTAGATTCACTGCTAAAGAGATGTTGCCCTTCACAAGTTGAAAAGCCATCTTTCAAAAAGTTGAACAACGCACATTTGAATTGCACTTCATTTATGTACTGTTTTTTTAGTTAAAATAAAAAAAAAAGTGCAAATTTTGAAATCAATCTGCCTTGCATTATTGTGTTGGCTATTGCTTAATGACAATTACCCCATAGTACCACTTAGCATCCAACCAGTGGTAATACCGGTGTTGGTCTGTTTGAACGTGAGCACCGACCAGTGTGAAAATTATGATATCGTGGCATGTCTAGAGTACTCCACCGCAAAATTACTCGAAATGCCCATCTCTAGTTTTATTGTGGTATTTTTTTCATATTCCTGTAATTTTCAAGTCCGTCTTGCGTTCATTCACGTTATTACTTAGCTGCAAAGCATAACATTTATTTTCTTGAACGTTCCATGTTTTGTTTACAGTTTAATAATACTGAATGTAAAGAACCTCTTTTAAATAGTCTGTTTTTTCACTTTTTATGATGATAATACTGCAATACAAAGGCTGTAACTTCATAGTACACTAACAACAGTTACTTTATTTTTGTGTCGATTTTGTGGTTACTGAATTTTTTTCAAACCAGGTTATAGTTAATACTGACCTGTATGTCACATGATACCTTGTAAAGTGTTCTTCTGCAAATTGCTTGCAATGCTACATTTCAACCACAAATGTCACTAGAGAGCAACATAGCACAGTTGTTCATAATAGCATTCGGATAGGTTGTTTATAGGGTTGCAACGGTATGATATTTTCACGGTATGATAACCGTCTCATAAAATATCACGGTATTACACAATTACTATTATCAGTGAAAACAGAAGGGTTATTTTATTTATTTATTTATTTTTGAGCAAACACTTTATTATGATTGAAACTTGAAACCATTTATTTTATTGAAGTATGTGTAAAAAAATTATCCCTTTTGAAAATAAAATAAATAGAATAATAAGAAAGCTGACAGAATTATAATAATATTATTAGAATTATAATAATAAACAGAATTATAAACATGATAAAAATAGCATGTAACTATAACATGCTATATAATTAAAGCATGTTAGTTTATATGTTAAATTAACCACTAAATGAAATATAACATCAGCTGTGTGAGCTTTTAAAATAATGTCCTATGATTATTAACAATTAACATATACTGTAGGTGCGTGACAGTGAGGCCAGATTGCTCCTGTCTGTACATTTAACTGGTTTTGCTTCAGGACAGATTTTACATTGGACATCAAGTGTCGACCTGCCATAGATTAAACATAACCTGTATTTAATGTATCTTGGGATGCATTTCCTTTTTATGTTGTATAGTTTTGTTCATGGTTTTCCAGTACAAGGACATGCATCAAGTGACATTATTTTAGTTGTTGATGTCAACGTTTGACTTTCAGCACACAACTGAATAACACAGACTGCATGACTATGATAAATGAATACTGCAAGAGTTAGATTAACATACAGGTGTGAAGGGACTTCAACATTTCTAAATTGCACAGATAATAAATACATATACATATTCAAATCTGGCTTGCTTTTGCTCGCATGTCATTGATTACTCCTCCGTGTGTCAATGATGCCGAGATCTACTTTTATATTTAATTTAATCACTGAGAAGGTTTACCTGCAAAGTAGCACCAAATATCACAAGCAGCCTCAAGAATGGACACAGAGTAGCCGTATAACACTTTTCCTTGAGCAGAATATTGCACTACAGGATCGCTCAATTTGTTCACAGGGGAAAGAGAGAGACAGCGAGGTTGCCAGATTGCACAAAATAAGTATTACATTAGGCGGAATATTTCCAATTTGCGTAATATAAATCTCAAACTGGGGGTGTTGCGTTTCTTATCTGGCAACCCTGAGCATGTTAAACGCTTGTGGAGACGCGTTATGTCCCAATACAAGTTAACTGAAATATCCAATGAAAAATAAAAACGCTTTTACGATAAATGAGCTGCGGGCCACATTAAACCATGTGGAGGGCCTGATCCAATTGCCCATGTCTGCTTTAGCTGTTTGTGAGATTATCATTAAATCTGCCTCGGCAGTCCTAAATAGTCATCACTTGGGCGGCCGCCGAAATATCTTCAATGGGAGAACCATGGCATTGCTCTTTCCCTGCTGTCTGCAACCCAGTCCGAATAAACCAGTTGAGAAACACTGCTTTAACTAACACACACACTCATGTGTGACCCCCTCGCCTCACTTCTCTCTGACATTTTCTCTGCTGCATTTGTGTGTGTGTGTGTGTGTGTGTGTGTGTGTGTGAGAGAGACGCAAGACGTGTCTGACAGGCAGACAAGGAGGAAAGGAGATACGCACGCGCATGTGAGATTCTCCATCCGGTTGCATTTTTTTCTCAATACCGCAGATAAGCAAATGTACATGGTATGATAACCGTGGTATACTGTGAAACCTGTATACCACTGCAACCCTACTTGTTTATAGCTTTTTTTTATAGCCAACACATTCCCTCTTAGTACATGTACATTACCCAGATGTCTTTTTGATTTGTATGTTTACATCTGGAAGACATCTGTATTTTTCAGGTTGTTTGGTCATCTTTAAGTCTTTAAGTTGTTTCCTTTTGGATGTCAATTAGACATTCAGCAGACGTTTTTGAGACGTTTTTGAGATTTTTAAGATGTTTAGCAGATGTTAATTAGATTGCGATGCTTTCCAGATGAAAAGATCTAAAACAGACATGTCTGAGTTGTACGTGTGCTTTCTGGGTTATTGTTTTTGTTGTGGACTCATTTCAAAAGGTCACATTATTTACACTGAGCATGTTTACATGCGCTATCTTACATTGATTATGCTTAATAAGCTTTTTTGGGGGAAAGGTCATAAACAGTTTTTAAACAATTTATGCTAAAACCAATCAGTACACAATGATTTTCAACCATTAAATCAATTTCAGCCTGCATGTATACTTGAGATGCACCGATCGACCGGCCAGGGACCGGAATCAGCCGGTTTTCCGCATGCTCTGCCCGGACCGGTGAACGGCCGGTCAGTCTCACGTCTTTCCGATTCCGAGCCGGTCCGTTTTGTTTCCAGCAGCACAGACAATAACATCACAGCCACATGGAAACATGACATTGGCATGGAAGATCTTCACTGTGAGTGAAAAATACATAAAGTTCGCAATTTGTAATATTTGTAAGGCTAAAGTAAACCGTGGGGCAACCACCACGATAACGTTCGAAACAACAAACCTAATTAGACACTTAAAACACCCTCACCCAGCTGAAAATACCGCTTTTAAAAAAGAAGCTAAAAAAGTTAAGCGGCTAAAGCTAGCCAGAGCTCAGAGCCAGCCAGAAGTCAGCAGCCTCTCCTTTCTTTCCTTGGTATGAGAAGCGAAAAGACCAAAGGAATTATGAGGAAAATTATGGAATTCATGGTCCTGGATGACCAGCCGTTCTCCATAGAACTTCCCGCGTCTACTGCCTGCGCAGATTTCAACAGAGCAGCTGGGTTTTGGTTGCCAGGTTGAGGTCACATATGTGTTGAAATGTGTATGATGTGTCGATTGTGTGAGTAGGATGCGTTTCATACAAGATCTGGCGACTGCGACAACCTTGGAATAATATATTGATGTGATTATTTATATAACATGGTTTGGGCCACACGTATTATTAACAAAACGGGAGGGGGGGTGGGAGATGGGTGTGAAATACGGGAGATTCCCGGGAAAAACGGGGGTGAGTGACGACAGGTATGGTTACAAGCTGATCCTGAAGCAGCAATCAGTTTTACCTCTGATATTTGGTATCTAACGTAAGCTTAATGTCAATGTTGAGCGTATTGGACACTTCAGTTTTGTTCATAGGCTTGTAATATTTGGAATTGTTTTGTTAGACGAGTAAAAAATAGAAAAATATCAGTTTATAAAAATAGTGGAAAATGTGTTTTGTTATATAAAGCAACTCATTTGCAGTTAATTGTTATTTCTACCTCTTTCCAGTCACAGAGCACTTTATATATCAGAAGTCAGAGAAGATCCTGTAACTTTGTTTGGGGGAAATTGTAATGTTTAATTTATTTTATTATGAAAATAAAATTTTGCATTGAAGAAAGGTAGATTTTGTTTGTATATGCAGTCAATAGTTCTTAGAAATAAAATTGGAATCGGAAAAATCGATATCGGCAGGTCACACTTTCGGAAAATCGGAAATCAGAATCGGCCAAGAAAATTGCAATCGGTGCATCTCTAATGTATACACTTTTCAGTGTTTCCCTTCTTTTTTTTTTGAGATTGTGGTGGGTGGACCTCAGACCGTCCCTGTAAGAAAATTTTTACAAAATAATGGGGTATAATAATGCACCGATACCACTTTTTCCTCATCCAATTCCGATAGCGGAAATCTCATTATCGGCCTATACTGATCCCGATCAGATACCAGTGTTGTTTTTTTGCGATATCAGTTTCGAATATCTTTACATTATTGTGTGGAACTAATTGAAGGTACTCTTTAATATGTAATGAAACACAAACCTCTAACTACATATTATTTCAATATAAATGCTTATTAAGAAAAACTTTAACTAGTATACTGGATAATGTAGCAGCAAAATGAACAGTTATTCCAGTATAAGTCATCAGTAGATAATAAATTGTTCTTTTTGTTGTTTTTTGCAAAAAAAAAATTCCACTTGTATCTGGAATTTAAAGGATTCAGATCTCTTTATTTGTTCAGTTTATTTATAAGATATCAGTTATATACAGTTATTTTTTTTGGAACCCATTATATTTAAATATTATTACAATTTGAAAACAAATAATAATAATAATACTAATAAAATATTATAATAGTAATATATCTCAATTTTGCACCCTACAAAATAAAGTTATATGCATCAATCTGGTGCACTTTGAGAGCAAAATTAAGAGGCTGGATCTATGAAGAACTTTGTGCTCTAGTAGTAATTTAATCATAAACACATTGGTTTTATAGATATGAATGGTGATGACATGGCAAAAAATGTACACCCACAAAGCATAAACGAGACATGCTGTTCTCAAACGGTCATAACACAAAATTGACATTAGAGATCATTAGAGATCTTTTATGTTATTATGAGAAGTGTAAAAATATTTTCAGTTCATTATGACCGCCACATTCTAGGTAATTAATGGGAAACACTCCTTTTTTACCACCATTCTTACTGGCTTATTCAATATCCGTTGGTGGAGTGTTTATGTCTGTTTACAATTGGAAGTCAAAACAAGAGACTCATCCGATAATTTCAAATCCCATGTTTGCGGTTTTGTCAGCTTATTGTTGTGCATGTAAACACACTCATTGATCACATTGCGATCACGATATGATAAATTCTTATCATATTCTAAACACAACTTGTACATTTTATGCGAGGAAACTGATTTTAGTCACCAGAGTTGAGAAGTTGCCAGTAAACACTCACACATGGTAGAGATTTCGGGAGTGGTGGGGTCACGATTGGCTGTTGCTTGGTGACCCATGTGTTGCACGTTTCCACAGCAACAGCTTCCTCCATCTCCTGCACTGAGCACCAATGGTGTGCCAGGCAGCAAGGTTTTTTCTCACAGTGTTTAACAATGCTCAGAAAATAGGCTTAGACCCAGAATGTCTTATATTGGATATTGTGCATTGTCTTCCCATTCCCCAAAGCATGTGCAGGGGTAATGCCAGATTGTGTTTGGATATCCTTTCCCATGCACTCTTTTTTCCCTATTGGATGTGAGTGCTTCACAGGCTGGGGTAAGAGAAAATAATGTGATTGCAGATAGAGGAGAAGGGAAAATGCCGTAATAATCCTCCACCCTAAAACCCTGCTAGCTTAGGAAAAGGAGCACACTTCTATTTCTCTCTTTCTCTGCCACAGCCTTAAAAAGAAGTCATTGTCTTTTGTTTGCTCACAAACGTATGGGTGGAGTTTCTCCAGGAGGGTGGGCTTGTCTTGAATACATATTTGAAATGTGTTTTTAGTGCTGAAGCACTTTAGTTTGCTTTTATTTGATGGATCAGAATGTTTCTTCAGGAGATTAAATTAGATTTTTGTCCTTCCAATTTGATGTATTTCTATGTGCTACTGTATAATGAGGACTAGAGGATATTGCTCTTGCTAAAATATTGTATCTGTATTTTTCAACCTATTCATGATATTTGATACCTCAATATTACCCGACTAAATAATAATCGACAACAACATCTAGCAAATGTTGTTTTTTATTACTTAAACGATTGAATATGTGAAAAATGCAACGCAGTGAACATTTCTGGGGGATAATGCAAACGAATCACTCATTAAAATGAAATGAATCGAACTCTATCAACGGTTTTGCCACTTAAATTTAAATCTGAGACTATTAAAACATTTGTCTCAACGCACTTCATACTCAATAGTTGCGATACAAGGAATTTCTTCAATGGCATGGTCTTTCGTTGATTAGTCAACGTTATCGACAACGTAGACAATAAAAAATTGTCTACAAAAATGTTCGTTGTCGAATAGTCGTTTGATCTCATTTAACGTAACATGAGATCATATTAAACACTAGTGATGATGCGTGAGAGCAGCACTGCAGCCTGTGCCTGATTGAGGAGAGAAAGAAGATACAGCTCACAATCCAGATGCACTCCAAACTTTCCAAACAGTTTCAGGTGATGTAGATCGAAAAGGATGAGAACATTTTACAAAAATACAGAAGCATTCTCGTTGTGAAATTAAGTGGAGCTGGAGCTGCCATTCGCTTAAGCAAAACTTGTCTGAGCATCTTTAAAGGAAACACCCGCCGCTATATCTTTAATGTATCCTGTATTAAAGTTCAAATAAAAAGGAAGCAGGTCATGTAAATAAGTACAAACTCAGAAACAAGCATTTCTCTGTGCGGTCAGCACCTCTTCTATGTGTCGCGTGAAGTCACCCGATCTAATGGGGAGAGAGTGAAGCTGCAAGTAATTTTCCGCCTGCATGTTAAGATGGATTTTTGTCTGACGGTAAACAGAAATGTGGTTACTTATATATATTTCGATTTTTACTTGCCCTGCTAAAATGTTCACTGGCCCCAACACAAAAATTAGAAATAGCTGTTAAAGTAGGCTTTAAGAAGTGTCTCTGAAGCAATTTTCTTTTGTGTGTATATGTGTGTGTGTGTATATATATATATATATATATATATATATATATATATATATATATATATATATATATATTATTATTAGGAACACCTGTTCAATTTCTCATTAATGCAATTATCTAATCAACCAATCACATGGCAGTTGCTTCAATGCATTTAGGGGTGTGGTCCTGGTCAAGACAATCTCCTGAACTCCAAACTGAATGTCAGAATGGGAAAGAAAGGTGATTTAAGCAATTTTGAGCGTGGCATGGTTGTTGGTGCCAGACGGGCCGGTCTGAGTATTTCACAATCTGCTCAGTTACTGGGATTTTCATGCACAACCATTTCTAGGGTTTACAAAGAATGGTGTGAAAAGGGAAAAACATCCAGTATGCGGCAGTCCTGTGGGCGAAAATGCCTTGTTGATGCTAGAGGTCAGAGGAGAATGGGCCGACTGATTCAAGCTGATAGAAGAGCAACTTTGACTGAAATAGCCACTCGTTACAACCGAGGTATGCAGCAAAGCATTTGTGAAGCCACAACACGCACAACCTTGAGGCGGATGGGCTACAACAGCAGAAGACCCCACCGGGTACCACTCATCTCCACTACAAATAGGAAAAATAGGCTACAATTTGCAAGAGCTCACCAAAATTGGACAGTTCAAAACTGGAAAAATGTTGCCTGGTCTGATGAGTCTCGATTTCTGTTGAGACATTCAGATGGTAGAGTCAGAATTTGGCGTAAACAGAATGAGAACATGGATCCATCATGCCTTGTTACCACTGTGCAGGCTGGTGGTGGTGGTGTAATGGTGTGGGGATTGTTTTCTTGGCACACTTTAGGCCCCTTAGTGCCAATTGGGCATCGTTTAAATGCCACGGCCTACCTGAGCATTGTTTCTGACCATGTCCATCCCTTTATGGCCACCATGTACCCATCCTCTGATGGCTACTTCCAGCAGGATAATGCACCATGTCACAAAGCTCGAATCATTTCAAATTGGTTTCTTAAACATGACAATGAGTTCACTGTGCTAAAATGGCCCCCACAGTCACCAGATCTCAACCCAATAGAGCATCTTTGGGATGTGGTGGAACGGGAGCTTCGTGCCCTGGATGTGCATCCCACAAATCTCCATCAACTGCAAGATGCTATCCTATCAATATGGGCCAACATTTGTAAAGAATGCTTTCAGCACCTTGTTGAATCAATGCCACGTAGAATTAAGGCAATTCTGAAGGCGAAAGGGGGTCAAACACAGTATTAGTATGGTGTTCCTAATAATCCTTTAGGTGAGTGTATATATATATATAACGCTTTTAAGACAATTGCCACCAAAATTTGATCACATTTATAATTTGCAAGAGATGATTTATGCCTATTAATTTCCAAACAGGCCAGTGACAGTTTTTTAACTTTTTTATTTCCTCATTTTCAGCTCCCACGCAGGTGGATATCCAAAACGTAGGATGGCAAGAGAAGACTCATTAATATTTACAAGGAAAGCACTGCCTGATTGGTTATGGTAACAATTAGGGGTAGGGCTATAGTTTTTCCCGAGCAATTAGGTATCACTTTCCTGATAAATATTATTAAATCATCCAATCAGGTATCGCTTTCCTCATGAATATAAATGACTCTTCCCTTGCCGTCCTACGTTTCGGAAACTCGCCTTCCCGCACACTGTTTGACAGACGGCCCCTTTTTGTGTGTATACGTGTGTTGTGAGAGCACTCATTGTAATGCGGATACACGTCTGTGTGACGGTCAGATGCATTTCAAAATGTTTTGGCAAGAGAGAAACAGTCAGTTATGTCTGTGTAGTAAACGTAAACACTGGGACAAAAAAAGCAGATTTGTATCTGAAAATCTGATCTGTGCAATAGGACTTGCAGTGTATAGACTTGCCTGATAGACCTGCCACAGTCTCTGTCATTAATATTAACAACAATGACAAGAAAACAATTGCCCAAAATGATTAGACCCAAATAATTGCTCATGGGTGGATAACTTTAGTAGCTTTAAAATAAAATATGAATATATTATATTCATAGAGTGAAGACCTGAGCACCCCTGGTGTATAGTCTTGACCTATGTACCTTTTGTTGACTGGCTTTTCACATGCAGAATACATCCGGCAGGCCCCAATATGTTTTATGTATAAGAGGACTTGCCCCATCACTTGTCACAACCGTATGACGACAATGTTTGGAATTGAATAGATGACAAAGTGATAGTTTAATTTACTCGATGTATTTACACGTTGGGTTGCCTACATGGTGTGGTTCATAATACCCCAAAGCAATGCATTATTGTAACCCTAATGCTGAGATGGAGTCATTGAAGGGCATCTCCATCAAATGTTATTTGCCACCCAAACAAATTGATCATATTTTTTCATGCCTGCTGCTGGCTCTTAAATGGCTGTATTGTGGTTGGTGTAAAGATGTCACATTTTCTGAGAATGGCTTATAGACCCTTAGAAGTGTCATTTAGCGTGTTTACATGCACGCTCTTACACCCATTATGCTTAATAAGCCGACAAAGTGTGTGGTCATGTTAACGAATTAAACTACGTTTGTTTAATGGTGTAAGGGCATAGAAGCCGTAAGCATGAACTGATAGACACCGGTACGTCGATTTTTGCCCATTATGCTGATTTTGCGTTACATATAAACACCTTTATCTGTGTTCTTACCAGCTTATCCAATGTCAACACGTGTTCTGCACAAGCCTTTTCATGGTTTCACATCAAAAGCTAAGGATAACATGATTATTTCAAATCTCACGTAGATGTGGATTTCTTGCTTTGTCAGATTTTTTTTTAAATAAGCTGATTTTTGGGAGTAATCAGCATATTGGTGTGCATGGAACAGGTTTATTGATTACATAATGGGTGGTGTTGGCTTAAAGACCCCTATAAATGGCCTGAAACAGGAAATTGGGAAATAATGAAGAGCTTGTCCCTTTAAAAAAACAATAACAAAATGGCCAATTGCCTTTTTAGATTTTAGTTTACAACCGTGAACCATGATTGGCTACCTGCTGTTGCTAGTCAGGTGGTATTAGGGGAGGGGATAATTTCATTTTGAAGCATTTAATTTACCTTTTGCTGAGCTTTACCCCTATCCGGTTCTCACTATGACAAGCTTTACAGAACTTCCCATAGGAATGAATGGGAGATTGCTGTGAATGGAGTGTAATTTAATAGTGATTACATACCTGAAAATATTAGTCTAGAGCAGAGGATCTCAACAGGGGCAGTACCTTCCCCCTTCAGGGGGCGTTCAAAGGATGCCAGGGGGTGCTGAGAGCAAATTAGTAGAGAGGGGGCCATTAGGTTAGAAATGGGGAGATAGACACATAGTTTTATCCATATCATGATCTTCTTAAAATTGAAAGATTACTAAAAGACAAAAAATATTATGTTTCCTCTCTGGGTACCTCACATGACTACTATAAGTGACCCGGCAACAGTATTCACAATAGAGTCTTGGAACAGCAGTTTAAATCCTCTTTATTGAGCACAGTAGCTCCATTGCCTGCAAAGATGGAGAAAGTGCCACTTTGTGCCACATTTCTCTTCTCTTCTTCTCTGTTCATGGCTTCTTTCTTATGCAGCCATCCCATTAGGCTATATTTTAGCCGATTTTTAATTATACACTGCATTTACATGAAAATAGGTGGGAGGTGGTGCATGGCCAAATCTCTTGGTAGGTGAGAACACCACCTTAACCAAAATGTCCACAGCTGTCCTGCACCACTGCCTGAGGATGATTCAGTCTGAAAATCCACTTAGCTGCTAGCCATGACTCATAAATGTGTGGTCACCAATTGACTTCAGAGGCCGGGGAGGCTGATGTCACTGTGCCAAACACAGGGGAATAGATTTCTCTTTGGTGTCCGCTTAAATATGAATGACCTTCTCTTCATTACATCATCCTTCATTATGGCCAGATAGACAAATACAAAGACAAATGGATCAGTTAAGTCTGTCAGGAGATAGATTGATAAATAGGACAGCAGAAAATAAGATGCATCGAAGGGCTCAGCAGTATATGACGGTATATACCATGCAACCATAGATATGTCAACCGGTAGAGATGGTTTGTACTGCAGTAGAGATATTTGCATGGATTTCAATGTGCAGGACTGCTTTGTTATTTATGAGAGTGACAAAGGAGCATAGAACAATGCAAAAACACAGTGTGCATTGCTCCGTTTTTATGGGGTGTTGTTAAGCACAATGCAAAGCAGAAATGAGTTCACACTACTTTGTTTATGGTCGCCAAGCAATGACGCTGCTTGCCTCATTAATATGATGTGTGTTTGTGGATAAGGGGTGGGAGAATATATAAATTCTCAGATGCATTGCGATTCTTTTTCCAACATTTCTGAATCCATTCTCAAAAATTCAGAATCATTTCTGAGTTCAATTTAGACCAAGGAAACACAGTGGCGCTTATGGCATGCCAGAGACAGAGGGAGATGCCAGAAACAGATGGTCAGACATGCATATACTAAAGCCGGATGTTTCAACACCATGACCAGTGTACCCGACTGACACTACAATCCCAAATTTAATTTACAAAGTCAAGCACATTGCAACGTGAGAGTTTATACAGAAGCAGAAATCTCATGTAGCCAACCTGAACCAGCAACCAATAGTTGTGTGTATAGTTATAGGCTAGGGATCAATTAATTCTTAATTCAGAATGTATTATGAATCACAATTTGTGTGTTATATTACTGTTAATGTTTTTCTTTCTTATTTAAGTGTGAGATAAATTGAAGCTGTTTTTAGACCGATACCAGGCCTATTTTTATTGTCAATAATAATTTTTTGGGTTGCATCCAACAGGTTTGAAATAAAAAGATACAATAATTAAATTAAATTAAATACTTTCATTTGTAAATAGTTTTTCACCCAATTAAAATAAATTATCTTATGGTTATTTAAAATAAACACATTAATAAACGCATTATATGAAAAATGTTTCGCCAACCGCAAATGCAAAAGTTCGGGCCGCCTAAACAAAATTATTGATATCACAGAACCACTTACCGAAGGGATCCGCCCTACTGGATTATTTTGACATGCGCCACAATAAAGGTTTTTAAAATACACATGATAACACTTACTAAAAGTTTAGTTTCATTTCACATAGTACCTTAAAGTAAAAAAATTATGCTTTGAATTCAAAATGGTGTAAAATAACTCTTATTTAAATATAAACATGAATTGCAGTTAAGAAATTATGTTCTTTAGTAATTAAATGCAATTATTTATATAAACCAATTTTGAGCATGTGAATGCCCATATATGTCAGTCACCACCGAAGACCATTTTTGACCCAGAAAAACCCTGAGTGCTGTTGGTCTTGCATGCTCATCAATATCATCCAGTCCCAATGATAATGGAGGTGTGGTGTAACTTTACCTTGGTCCTATATATTTTTCATGTTGTGGATATAAACCTACTTCCCATAGGAAAATCAATAACTTTCTTCCCTAAGGTCTGTTGTAATACATGCATTATAGCCTACTGTCTGTTATCACAAGTGTTCTTCCTACCTAACTTTTAACGTCTAATGTTTTACAGACAGAGAGTCTGGATGGGGCCTTCCCTGTGCCTGACATCAAACTCCACAGCAACCCCTCTGCATTCAACGTCTACTGTAATGTACGACATTGCGTGCTAGACTGGCAGCAGAAGGAGGCCGCGTTGGCCCTGGCCTCCCACAATTCTGTGCAGAGCGGTGAATCAGACAGCGAGGAAGAGGAGGAGTGCCGTGAACCAGCCATCAAACTGCCTAAGGTCAGTGGGGGCCACAAATTTGCCAGTGAATTCTTGTCATGTAATTCAGTGCTATTGTTCCAGCTTTAGGGTGTATACCATGCTCATTATATAGGAAGTAGTGTTTCGTGCTTGCGAGAATGGCCGAGTACTTGGTATTCCTTTTATACCACTTATATTTACACATTTATGTGTGGGCAGGACTGATTTTCATTATTTACATATGAGAGTAATGAAGAAACTTGGCGTAATATGAAAAGACAGAGCGGGACATGTCTCAAACAAGTCAAGATGAGGAAGAACTTATCAAAGGATGTTGTTAGGAACAATGTGAAGTGGAGTTCATTTGTTCACCGTTGTTGAGCAATGGCAGAACTTAACTCATTAATATTGGTAGGGCTGTGAATCGGTTTCAAATTTGTAACGAATTAATCACACAGTCATCATTTATTTATTTTATTGGAGTTGACACTCTTCATATAGCTTGGTGCCTAGCCGAAAAAATAAATAAAAGAAAAAATAAATTCTAAACAGTCATGTTAAAAGATCATCTGTTCATTTTGTACCATAATGACAGCATTCCAGTATTTGTTTCAATATTTTTACATTAAAAATAAATATTCTTTTATATTTCTTTAGATTCAGATACCCAAGTATGGGGGCATAGAAGCCCTTGTGACTGTGGAATGATGCTGTATGGGTGTTCAGGGGTATCCCTATAGAGAATATGTAGAAAACGTCTGAATGGAACATTTTTATATTTTAATTAAAGTGAGAAAGACTAGGCTACCAACTAGGAATTTTATTGTCTTTCCTTGTCATCCACTCCAGAGATGATGACGTCTGATTAATTTTCACCAAATTATATCTAGAACAGATATCGATTTGTTCATTATTTCGAACAATGTTAACCTCATGTCTACACACATGCAGGGAAAAGAGGCAACGTAAGTGTGTTGAATGATGTTTTGTGCTAGAGAAAAATATTCAAGATTACAGTGCAGAAAGATCAGAGTTTGTGTACACAGCACTGTTGTTCTGTCGCACTTCACTAGAGACGATGAGAGGGCGCAACCGTTAAGTTGTTGTTAAGTCTTACAGTGCGAATGGAATCAATCCGGTGTCCGACGTAGCCTAATCGTTAGTAAAGCAGCTAACATTAGCAAGTTCATCCAATCTGACCCTATGTTTCCACTGGCACATTGTAAGCGAAGCTCAGAGAGCATTTTCAGTTCATTCCTATGAAAGCCGAGCGCAACGCCCGCAAGGTGGATTGTAGGATTGACAGCAATGCGGAGCAAGCGTTCTGAGCGTCTTTGAGTGGATTTCTTCCGTGCCAGTGGAAACGCAGCCTGAGAAAGCCAAACTACTTACGTTTTTAGCAACACACTAAATATCGAAAATTCCTTAAAAGCTTCTCATCGATTTATTTGTATTTTTTTTACACTATAAATATCAGGATTGTTTCATCGCCCAGCCCTACCAGAAAGGCTGCTCAGCAAGGAACAAGCCAATGCTCCAAAACTGCAATAAAAAAGCCTGACTACAGTTTGCAAGTGCACATGGGGACAAAGATCTTACTTTTTTGAGATATTTGTTCTGGTCTAATGAAACTAAAATTTTACAGTTTGGCCATAATGACCAACGTTATGTTTGGAGGAAAAAGGGTGAGGATTGCAAGACAAAGAACACCATCCCAACTGTGAAGCATGGGGGTGGCAGCATCATGTTGTGGGGGTGCTTTGCTGCAGGAGGGACTGGTGCACTTCACAAAATAGACGGGATCTTGAAGGAAAATGATGTGGATATATTGAAGCAACATCTTAAGACATCAGCCACGAAGTTAAAACTCAGTCGCAAATGGGTCTTCCAAATGGACAATGACTCCAAGCATACCACCAAAGTTCAAAGTAAACAGACTATTGGTGTGCATGTAAGCATCTCACTGCTGATTTGGTGCTAACGGTGCTATACTACTAAAGTGCAAAAAACACAGCACACAAATATTGGGTGAAATAGCATGTTATGTTGTATTAGTGCTTTTCAGTAATGAATACAATATTAAGGTTAGGTTAATTTATAATCAGCATTTTTTCCAAATCTGTTCACCAATGTTGATGTTTTCTTTTCTGCTGAGCTCTTTGCATTGCGATTAAAGTAGAATCTGTGAGGAATACTGTGTTATGCTGCCTCTGAATTTTGCGAGGTACTGTAAATCATAAGGCAGCATCATTTTGTTGCCTACTGTACCATTCGGAACAGACTTTACATTGGGAGCATGCCTATAATGCATTAAAATGCTGCCTTTATAGGCAGCTCTATAGGCTTTGGAGCAGAGCTTCTGATATACTGAGATTGCGGAGGCAGAGCATGTATCTCACTCTGCTCTCCAAGAATGGCCGCAGTGAGACACAGCCATGTTACACCATTAATATGACATGTCCTCTCAACATTACTTCCATGTAAGGATAGGCTGTGGAGATTAGTTCCAACCTCCACTTCAAAGATCCTGTGTGGAGGCTACAACCTAGAAGCAGATGTGCCTAGTGATGGGAATCATAAGGAATATTAACGAGAATAATTTACAATTGTTTTAGTACTTTTGAGTACTTAAAAAGCTCTCTACTATATACTAAACAAAAGCTACTAAACTATTTTGTGAACACATTTGAATGATTTTCAATTATTCATTTTGATAAAACACAGTTCCAAAATCACATCTTTACCAGCATGATGGTTCTGTTTCAAAACCTAGTGAGGTCAATGCCATTTTAAGGCATCATGCCCCCTAAGATTCCTTATTTTGGCTAAATTATAAGGGATCATCTTATGAATCCTTTCCCGGGTAAGCAATCCCAGAATGAGCTTGAGAATCCATTCAAAACTGAAAAGTATAGTGAATTTTATTTAAAAAAAAAATTAAAGTACAAAACTGACATTTAAACACAAAATGTGTACGCTAGGTACATTTATGCCTATTAAGTATCCTGTCTTTTAGGGCTTGGCGATTAGGTCGATGTTATCAGATATCGATGATGTCTTACAAAGATCCCGATGCCTATTGCGATACTCATTTGTCAGATGATGATCGACAATTTCGTGAAATGGCAAAACCATGGATCTGGGAAGTCAACAGATATATTTAACAATG
Source organism: Moxostoma hubbsi (assembly GCA_032164185.1). Taxonomy (NCBI): domain Eukaryota; kingdom Metazoa; phylum Chordata; class Actinopteri; order Cypriniformes; family Catostomidae; genus Moxostoma; species Moxostoma hubbsi. The sequence continues at coordinate 33,929,362 of JAVLUX010000011.1, forward strand.
GCCAGTTTGTGAAACTAGCACCAGCCACCCGCAAAATATGACTAGGCTGAATCCAGTTTGCAAGTTCTTCATCCAAATGCATTTCATGCGTGGGTAACTTTGCTGATCTATCCACAACAGGCCAACAACCTGCAAGACGTCTCAGAGTGACACATGACAAGAGATGCTGTTAGTCACAAAAACAAGTGCTTGAAGAAACACACTTTATTATATTTTTAAGAACAGACAACTGAAAAGCCGTCAATACTTGTGTCTAATTCATCGGTTGTTCAGAGGCTTGCAGCACAAGCCTGTCATGTGGAACAAAGTGTTTTCACTCTTTTTTTTTTTTTGTCTCTGTTTCATTCGTCTGAAAACTGTCTGCAAGAATAATGTCATCTGTTTGAAAGCTGTAAATTATCTACGATCATCTCAGGAGGTGCTGTGCGTTTCGTTCGCTTTATTTCCACACGATTAGCATGCATTGTGAACACATCTCTGCAGGTGCAGAAATATATATCTTTGTATTAAAGAAGCAATGACACAAGTGATTAAATCATTAAGTAATAGAAGACACGTTCACCTTAAACCTAAAATGTAGTTATATTCTTTTTCTTTAGGCAGTATTAACTGTATTACCAAAACACAATACAAACACAAATTCAATAAGAACACTCATTTGGCAGCATTATTTTGGGAACACAAGGCATTTATCAGTCTTATTTAATTTGATTATTATTATCTTTACGTTTATAATTGTCTTTAGTTCTTAATCTGTAGGCTATTAGTAATTTTCCACCTGTTGTCGTTGACGGATGCTTGCGTGATGGTAGTTATTTTTTATCACTTTGTAATTTTATTGCTTTTTTCATTTAGTTTAAAGTGCAATTTGACTTAAGAAATGTCTTTTGTTTATGTATTTCGTGTTTCAATAAATTAATACTTTTTTTTAAAGCAAAATCAATAAAGCCTACGTAGAGCATTCCAAATCGTTCTCTTATGAGGCTGTATTTCAGTTTGGATGCTTCTGTAGAAGACAGCTGTCTATGCAAAAGGAGACAGTGAGGCAGCTCACTTGGTTTTTGAACAGGCCTATTGTTAAATGAACAAACGGTTAGTAATTACACTGATTAAATGTACGTGTAAAACAACAGCAGATTTTGCCACATTTTGAACATGATGAAACTATGTCTGTCCAAACACACGAGCGACTACACAGGAACATGTAGTATATCCCTCAAAGTCCTTTAGACAAAGCAGAAATGCCTCTTTTAGATGATGGCCTTCAAAGATGAACCATGTAGGCCTCTCGTTTTGACTGATCAACACTGTATCTTATAGTTATATGATTTTATGATCAAACCATTTCCACAAAGAAGCTTCCCAGAGATTTCTTCATTAAAATATAATGGAAGATGTTAAACAGAGCTTTAACAAGTACACTGAGGATACTCTAGAAAGCAAGATCTTTATCTTAAGATAAAAGATGAAAAATGAACAGTCAAGCATTATTTATGTCCTCATGTGATTTGAATGTTCCACATGCTGTTGATGTCCATAAACCCATTATATAAAACGGCAACACCTTATTAAAAGTCAGTTGATATTAATAAAAGCATAAAAACCCAGTTATTTATTCTTTTCCAGTCAAAGTAAACCACATACACTATCATGCAATTTTTCTCGGCTCAACACAGTGGCTATATTGATAGATTTTTCTCCACACTCAATAGAGAGAAATGGCCTGTGATTCAAATATGGCTTGTTCTGTTTTATAATGGTGGCTTTATACTGAATAAGCTGCATGATTCAATAATTTTTGGGGGGAGAATATGTTGCTAGTAAAAATCCAATTTTTAGCAATTATGTATAAACCGTTCAAGACAGATGCACCAAGAGCTCAGAGGTTAAGTAATGGGAAATGGTTCCTCAAAATCCCATATACTCATGGGAAAGTTCTTCATTTTTCACCAAGAGCTAAAAAGAAGTTAAAATCAGCTGAGCAGCTGTACACTGTTTGCAAACATTCAGACACGGGGCACACCAGTTGCTGGAACTGTCACTTTCCTGATCTGACCAGTGCTGGACTTACAACATCAGTGAAAGCAGACAACAAGCGAGAGAGCAAAAGATTTACATGGAGCGAGCACAGTCTTCTAACCGAGCACTCGGAGATGAGCGAGCGTGATTATATGGAGTCGCGTGAGCACAAAAGAATGTGCTGATACTGAGCGCGCTCTCCGAGAACTGTCCTAGATCTGTTGCACGTGTCTTTGTGGCATCTATTACGATGTGTTAAAAATTGCTGGGGGGAAAAACCCACTTCATTAAGTTTGGAGTGGGATTGCACATCTTATGCAATGTTTTAATTATTCCCTCATATTCCATTTTCACAGTGCAAGAAATTCCCAAATATACAGTTTTTAACACTCGGTTAACCTTGAGATTTCACAAGAATCGTTTTTTTTTTTTGTCGGGAAGCGGGAATAAAGAATGTTTATTGCAATAGAATTTCCTCAAACACTACTCAAGATAGCAGCCAATAAAGTGCGCAGTGAGCCTTAATAGTACAATAAATAGATTTTCAAATCTTAATATCAAATGGCACTGAACTTGTCTAATTATTGTACGTAAATATGCACTTAAGAGCAAAAGGGAAAAACACTGTCTAACCGGTTATAAAGCGCTAAAACTTTTGGTTAAAATCAATAATCTGGAAATTATTATAAAAACCTAGTCATGTGTTTAACGGTCTAACACCTCTATGCAACCTGAACTACTTCAGATAGCAGCTCTGCAAAATGCAGTGCAACAAATGAAACAAACAGGTGTTTCGTCATACTTTTATAAAATTGTATGCATGACTTTCTTCTACAGAACACAAATTATGATTTTTAGAAGAATATATCAGCTCTGTAGATCATACAATGCATGTGAATGGGTGTCAAATTGTTGGCACTCCAAAATGCATACAAAGGTATCATAAAAGTAATCCATACAACTAGTGGTGCACCGATCAGGAAATTTGATTCCTATTTTTTATTTTTTTTTTTAAACACTAAGATCGGCCGATAATGATAATTTTTTTAAAAAGTGTCTATACGTGCATCTCTCTCATCATCTCTCTCCGTGCAGCATAGGCACTGTTTAACATGCTTACGCTATCGTAAAGGGACAGAGCGCTAGTATTGTATAGTACAGTAAAAAAAAAGCATTTTCTCTCATTATTTTGCCTTTAGATATGAAGCAATTGATGAAAAGTTATAAACTGTGTTATAAAAGTTATAAACCCCAGTGATACATGTGGCTGGGAATCTGAGCTGCTTAGGATCCAAAATGAAGTATACATTTAACAACTAGATAATGTTTCAAATGCAAACATCAGTTAAACATGTTAGTGGCATCTGATTTGAAAAGAAGCTAAATCACGATGGCTATTATTATTATTTTCAAAGCTGTTCAGCTCGAATATGACATTTAAAACGATCTACTTTATATCATCCTCATAACACACCTGTTGCATTTCTCATTTCTGGTCTGAACAGGTATTTTCTCTGATTTGTGTATCAGTCAGTTTTGGTCTTGTGTGGTTTGTCTTATTTTGTTTTATATACTCATTCTTAATTCATATATAAGGCCTAATATCTACTGTACCTTATGTAAATTACACATCACAACCAATTTATTGGCAAGGACTCCTCTCGTAGGAATTCATGTTTCTTCTATTCAGCCAATGATCAAGTCTTTAACGCCATGGCTAAATCTTTGAATCTGCCTGTGAAAACACTACACATGGCCCAAAAGTTGATGGCATGACTAAACGGGTGACCAAAAACCCATCCTCTTCTCGAATAAACTCGCAGAAAAACATGTGTAAATGGCAGGATGGCTGAGGTTATATCATTTATTTACGAGTTCATGTCTGTAAAGTGCTTATATGGGGTTGCATAATGCAAATATCTCTAATTTACAGCTCTCTCGCAAACTATTAATGTTATAATTTTGGGGGAAAGTTTCTTAACTCAATATTTATAAAAAATCTGGGCCAGAAGAATAAATCCTTAGCGTTGAGCCCTGCCTAAACCTTTTTCGAGTTAATCAGCCCTCTGCATAGCGATTAAATCACTTGCAAATGCGAGTAAATTTTCCACTATGCGACTAAAATATGTCTGTTATTAGCCACTGGCTAGGAAATATTAACATTTCACTCTCCAGTGATTGAGTTGTGTAGTGTCGAAGAACCGCACTGTGGACCTCACGCAGAGCAGCTCTCTGGAGAGCGCTTGGAGACTAACCTCTTCTCAAGCATTCTGATGTGCGCACCGTCCACAGAGGCTCGTCCAAAACTCTCACAAAAATTTAAACTAGGTTTAAACTGATTAATTTAACAGTGAAAGCAAAGAGAGAGAGAGAGAGAGAGAGAGATTCAAGAAACTGAATCTCAAAGTCTTCCTTCATGTATAATAAGGGCTTGTGGTTTAATCGGAGAGCCTTAAAAGTGAAGTGTGAAGAATTGAAGGCAGAAAATGTTTTTGACCATCCATCCATCCATCCATCCATCCATCCATCCATCCATCCATCCATCCATCCATCCATCCATCCATCCATCCATCCATCCATCCATCCATCCATCCATCCATCCATCCATCCATCCATCCATCCATCCATCCATCCATCCATCCATCCATCCATCCATCCCCGAAGTCGGGTCGCGGGGGCAGCAGCTCCAGCAGGGGGCCCCAAACTTCCCTATCCCGAGCCACATTAAACAGCTCTGACTGGGGGACCCTGAGGTGTTCCCAGGCCAGTGTGGAGATGTAATCTCTTAAATGTGATTAAATTAGCATTATTAGGTAACAACCTTGAGTGAATGTTTTGTTAAAATGTGTATGAAATTTAAAAGAGTGACAACAGCTTGTATCATTATTAAATATGCAATTTCATAACTCCATATACATTGATAGAATGTGAAATTTGAAATGTGAAAATGTGAAAGGCAAAATATGAAATAAATTCTAAAATATACTATTTTTAGATATACTATTTTGCGTGAAGTCATAAATGAAGAGGCTGCCTTTCTTGGCTTGCTTAATATCTTTTTCAGTTGCATTACGCATACATGTTGTCAAAATTCTGGCGAGTAAATACAAATGCAAATACAAATAATAGCCAATGGCGATTCTTTCTCCAACATGACCGTAGAGGTTTGTTAACCTTACAGGCAGCACCAAAGAACATCATTCCCGACTGATCACCTTTATGAGCATCTAATAAAAAAAAAAAAAATTATTTACGACATTTTTACTCACAAATGCGAGTGGCATTTTCGCACTGTAGAGCCCTGGTTAAATATTGTAGATAGTGTGTAATTTTGTTATATTTAGATTCTGCTTTCATGACGCTACTGCTCTAATGCACTATGCACGACCATAATATGCACCGGATACCATCTGTTATTGTAATTTATGTTGACTTTGATGCCTCTGCAAATATGGATGTAAAACAGAGTGCCAGACAGACGTAAATGAGCAGAACAGACAAAAGAATGATAATTAGAGACATACCGCTAATGTGAATGTGTGAATGGCTTTCGGCTGTAGACACCACATGTGTGAAGCAGCATATCAAACAACACACTGAATAGGCACTTAAGAGTACTTTAGTTGATTTGGTTCGTTTTATAGACTAACTTAAAAATTCACACAACATGGTCTTGGAAAGTGTCTCTGTGCAGTGGTCGAACAGATGTAGTTAAGTTTGCACAGGCTTGACAACTCTGCACACCTTTGGTACATGTTGACTGATCTTAACCGACTGAACAACATTACTGGGATTGGTTTGTCGGCCTCAAAATAGGTGCAGCACTGGGTAGCACACACTGATGATGTGGACCAATGGCAGTGTGAAGCTGTTTAGCAGCTGGTACGAAATTTTCCAGAGAGTTCACTCTGGCAAGCTGTTTTCGAACCACCGAAACAAACTCAATAACAGTGTTTTTGGCCAGATATTGTTCTAAATGCCATCACACTAATTTCGATTTTACACTCGTTCTTTGATTTCTCTTGAACTAAATCAGGGCCTTAAAAGCCAAATTCCCAATGAAGTACTACATTAACCACAATCCTGAATCAAGATCCGCCATTCATAGAAGGTGCTTTTGCCATGGAATCAGGAATTACATTATTGTGACTCAACAGTGACCGCCCACTCTCTCAAAGCATTGTGATTTACAACATTGAATCAGTCTCTCCACATTTACTTTATATTTTAAAAGTCAGTCATCCTTGGCAGTAGAGCGTGCGTGAAATGTGACTTATTTTACAGAAAAAATGCATCACTTGCTAATTTGTTGTTTTTACACACACTGTTGAACAAATGATAATACTTATTAACAATAATAAAACATTTAAGTGCACTGGGTTCTAAAAAAATAAAAGTGTGAATGAAAAGACAAGTCCAATTTCAGTCCATTTACAATGTCAATCTACATTGAGAACTGGATTCCTTTTCACTCTTTTATTTTTTTGGGTCAGTTGACACTCAAACTAATAGAGTTTCACTTTTGGACAGGAAAGGTCTAAATTTGGTTTGTTTTAAGGCTAATTTATACTTACTGGACGAACAAACTTTACTTAGTTCGCCTACAAATGTTGACAAAATTCAGTGAGGTTTTTATTCTGCCAATGTGTTAGTTTGGTGATATTTCTCCTGTTGCGCACATCTCTGAAATTCTTGACCATGGAGAACACTAAGAGCATTGATGATTGGTTTAAACTAATCATGGGTGTGGTTTGGACTTGACATTTTTTTTATTTACAATTGGGCGTGCCAGCTGAGGAGATGTTACCATGGTTACTGTTGTTAAAATGATAACTTTGAAGACCCTCTTTGAGATTGAGCGGAAGTATACTTTTTTTTTACATGATTTGCAACACGATCTCTACAAAGACACCATGGCCATGACAAATGAGTAGAGAGAGATTGAAGTTTTTAAATGTGGAAGTGGCCGTGATAAGTTTAAAAAAGCAAAGCGACACCTAAGGCGGCAGTCCATGGAGAAAAAAACCTGCATTATTGACTTTACTTGTGGCTGGAACAATACGTTAAACACTGTGAAATCACCCTAAATTAACTAATTTGAAAAGACGCCACGCTTATGTATAAACACCAGCTTCGTTCGCTGAGGGTGCGTTTGTTCGACCAAGAGAAAAAATGTGTCTTTTTCCAAATAAAAAATATAAACAAGGCTTTTAGAGGACTCATTTGATCTGACAGCAGAACATGGTCAAAACATGGCTTAATTTGCCGACAAAAGGCATCACTTTATGTTTTTTTCACACCATGTTCAGTTTGAGAGCTGCTATTTCAATGTGATTTATCCATTTTTGTTCTTTTAGCCTTGATATTTAAGCAATGTTTAATGCAAGATGTTAAATGTATTTCATATTGCAGTTCTAATAACAATTGCAATATTATTAGTTTACCAAATCCTTGTAGACCTTACAGACTACAATGTCTGTTGTAAGTTTGTTAATATGTGTGTTCCTCTGCTCCTCAGATCATTGGTATTGGACTGTGTGGAGTATTTGAGCTCATCAAAGAGACGCGTTTTTCGCATCCGTCACTGTGCTTACGGAGCCTTCAGGCCCTTCTGGACATGCTACAGGGGCAACAGCCTGAGAGCTTTCAGACCGAACCTCCAGATGTGCTCGGTGAGATACACACCAACATTCACATGATCACAAACACTATACAGACACTTAAAAGTATATAAATGACTTTGCATTATGTAATGAAATATCAAACCAAGATGCATTTATTTTAAATAAAGATTTTAAACACAAGCACACTGCTCATGCACAACATTTCACAAAAAAAATGTGTTAGGTTTCAAATTATAAAACAATAGATACATTGTGCAAAAGAGCATTTGAACACTTTCTGGTTGTCAAACTTTAGTGGACCACGTTCATAGTTAAGTAATGAACTACACCTGTGGCCACTCTGCTAGGGCACCTGTGTGAACTTGAGGGGAACTGACTTCATCCACTATAAATCACCTTGAGACCAGATGATTACAATTAGTTGCAAAAATAGCTCATAAAGTGACATTTGTATGGAGAAATTTGCTTTCAGATGCTGCTTGGTTGGATATTCTTTCATCCAAGGGAATGAAATGCATACATTTTAAACGTCCAAATACTTCTTGGGGCCCCTGTATTTGATTATAATATTTTGATCATGACACCACAGAGTCTCTCTTCCACCTTCTGCTGGAGACAACTGTGCGGAGCACAGGGACGAACGACCCCAATGCTCAGACCCTGACAGCTTTATCCTGTGCCTGCCTCTTCAGCCTGGTGGTGGCCTGGGGAGACACTGGTAAAACCCTCCAGGCTGTATCTGCTATCCTCACCAACAATGGCAGCCGTGCATGCCAAACCATCCAGGTGAGACATAACTAGGAGTTACTTGTGATTTTTAAAAGTGACGTGTGTCAATTCTATGCATCTAGTGTCACCAAATAGTCAGTTTGATCTTTGTCTGGCACATTTCAGAGTGGATTTTTTTGTAAATCTCTCCCAATGTAATACAGGCTTAGCAAAGAGGCAGTTATTGAACAATGGGGCAGTTTCTACTATATTTAGACTAACAGCAAACCCGCAGCTTGTGTGTGAGCATAGCATCCCTAGGGTTTACATGGAAGTCTTAAAGCCACAGCAGCAAAAAAATCCTGTTTAATTGCGAAGTCAGAGAGAGAGGGTGGAAACCAAAATATGACTTGACAAAATAAACTTGACCAACATTATAGTTTAGACAACTTTAAAAGTTGAAGTGTGTATTTGTGTGATGTACTGTATTTGTTGGTGAATGCGTTTGAGCTATTAGACTCATTAAAAGCTGCTGTTGTCAAGATGACAGCACATCATCGCTGTTCTCTCTGTATTCACTAGACAGAGCTACAACGACATATGGGGGCCAACTATTGAATTGTCTGGAAAAAGTACAATTTGCCATCTTTATTATATTATTCTGCCAGCGCACAGTCCCTAAGCCAATTACTATTCAGTCTTCTGCCCTCTGCATGATGCATGTCTATTTGTCATTTTTGCCTTTTTAAATGCTCCAAAATACTGTCTGATAGTATCACGCAGTGATTTAGACCAAAGAGACCAATCCAGAGTGTTTCTTTGTAGTTGCCAAGGTAACGACAACCTAATTGGAGCATGAGTAACTTGCATAGCTCGGGTAATAGTGTGGTATTTGATCTGTCAATGTCTGTCGGTTTACAGTGCACACAGTGGACTTGACGTGATACAGCATTCTACAAAAAATAAATAAATATATATATATATATATATATATATATATATATATATATATATATATATATATATATATATATATATACACACACATATGAGTTCAACCGATTTTGCTGATACCGATAACTAAGTTGATGGAAAAGGCAGATAACTGATTAATTGGCCTATAGTTTTTTTAAATCAATTTATTGAATGATAAAAAAAATACTTAGACTTTCCTTAGAATGACAGGCGCAGACATTGAGGCTCCAAAATGAATACAAATCCAAAAGCAGTTTATAGTGTAACCAAAAACCCAATAATAACCAGAAAAATTAAGACTTTGTGTGTAACAGGACTTTTAACGATAAACAAGCCCTATATACACCGTAGACTCATTTTGAAATGACAGAGACTTGGCTCTGTTACAATGCTTTATTTGTTAGTATTTACCAAATTAAGCTTTTTCACAGCACATTTATCTCTATCTCCTGGAATTTTCACATGCAACAGTCTCTAGAGTGTAAAGAGAAAGGTGCCAAAAACAATAAAACAACCTGTCTAAAAATCTACTGTCCAGTTTTGGTGTGCCTGTGCCCACCACAACCTCAGTTTCCTGTTCTTAGCTGAGAGTAGTGGTACCAGTGTTTTTTTTTTTTTGGCACCATTCTCAGGAGATCAGCAGTTACAGAAATACTCAAACCAGCCCATCTGGCACCAACAATCATGCCACAGTCTAAATCATTGAGATCAAAATTTTCCCCATTCTAATGGTTGATGTGATCATTAACTGAAGCTCCTGACACATATCTGCATGAATTTAAACTTTGCGCTGCTGCTACACGATTGGCTGAGTACCTAATATTCAGTGTATATATGCTACATCACCAGATGAGGTTTATTGATGAGGAATAATAATAATTAAAAAAATATCGGCCACTATCGGCATAGATTTCTGCCGATAACTGATAGTTCCAAAAAGCAACTATCAACACCAGTTAATCGTAAAACCGATCTATCTATATCGGTCTATCTCTAATATATGTGTACAGTGCCTCCGGAAAGAATTCACAGCGCTTCACTTTTTCCACATTTTGTTATATTACAGCCTTATTCCAAAATGGATTAAATGTATTATTTTCCTCAAAATACTACAAACAATACCCCATAATGACAACGTGAAAGAAGTTTGTTTGAAATCTTTGCAAATTTATTAAAAATTAAAAATACAAATTAAAAGTCACATGTACATAAGTATTCAGAGCCTTTGCCATGACACTCAAATTGTCATCCAGTTTCCACTGATCATCCTTGAGATGTTTCTACAACTTGATTGGTGTCCACCTGTGGTAAATTTAGTTGATTGGACATGATTTGGAAAGGCACAAACCTGTCTATATAAGGTCCCACAGTTAACAGTGCATGTCAGAGCACAAGCAAAGCCATGAAGTCCAAGGAATAGACCTCCGAGACAGGATTGTATCGAGGCACAGATCTGGGGAAGGGTACAGAAAAATTTCTGCAGCATTGAAGGTCCCAGTGAGCACAGTGGCCTCCATCATCCGTAAATGGAAGAAGTTTGGAACCACCAGGACTCTTCTAGAGCTGGCCTTCTGGCCAAACTGAGTGATTGGGGGAGAATGACCTTAGTCAGAGAGGTGACCAAGAACACAATGGTCACTCGTGGTTTCTCTGTGGAGAGAGGAGAACCTTCCAGAAGAACAACCATCTCTGCAGCACTCCACCAATCAGTCCTGTATGGTAGAGTGGCCAGACGGAAGCCACTCCTCAGTAAAAGGCGCATGACAGCCTGCCTGGTGTTTGCCAAAAGGCACCTGAAGGGCTCTCAGACCATGAGAAACTAAATTCTCTGGTCAGATGAAACAAAGATTGGCCTGAATGGCAAGCATCATGTCTGGAGGAAACCAGGCACTGCTCATCACCTGGCCAATACCATCCCTACAGTGAAGCATGGTGGTGGCAGCATCATGCTGTGGGGATGTTTTTCAGCAGCAGGAACTGGGAGACTAGTCAGGAATGAGGGGAAGATGAATGCAGCAATGTACAGAGACATCCTTGATGAAAACCTGCTCCAGAGCGCTCTGGACCTCAGACTGGGGTGAAGGTTCATCTTCCAACAGGACAACGACCCTAAGCACACAGCCAAGATATCAAAGTAGTGGCTACGGGACAACTCTGTGAATGTCCTTGAGTGGCCCAGTCAGAGCCCAGATTTGAACCCGATTGAACATCTCTGGAGAGATATGAAAATGACTGTGCACCGACAGTCCCCATCCAACCTGATGGAGCTTGAGAGGTCCTGCAAAGAAGAATGGGAGAAACTGCCCAAAAATCGGTGTGCCAAGCTTGTAGCATCATAAACAAAAATACTTGAGGCTGTAATTGGTGCCAAAGGTGCTTCAACAAAGTATTGAGCAAAGGCTGTGAATACTTATGTACATGTGATTTTTATTTTTTTTATTTTTAATAAATTTGCAAATATTTCAAACAAACTTCTTTCACGTTGTCATTATGGGGTATTGTTTGTAGAATTTTGAGGAAAATAATGAATTTAATCCATTTTGGAATAAGGCTGTAATATAACAAAATGGGCTGTGAATACTTTCTGGAGGCACTGTATGTATTGTGCCAAGTAGTTTTAAATATATAATTTTAGAATGAAAATGTTAAAAATGGCGTTAAAATTGATTGTTAATAAAATTAATATTTTATACTAAAGGATCACAGGGAAGGATAATATTGAATTATTTACATCTATATGCTCCAGTATGACAAGATATAGTAATAGACAGCAATAGTTTCAAACATATATTTAACTAAAACATTTTAAAATAGAGTAGAGTCTTTTGTCAGTGGACTTTGGCGTGTATCATGTTAACTGCACAGTCTTCTTACCTGAAACCTGTTTTTGTGCAACCAAAAGGTTCCAACAATCCTGAACGCTCTCCAGAGGAGTGTACAGGCGGTGCTGGTGGGAAAGATCCAGATCCAGGACTGGTTCGGGAATGGCATCAAGCGAGCTGCGCTCATGAACAAATGGGTTCTGAAGGAGGTGAACATCGATGAAGATGAACACTGTCTTCTTCAAACAGATGGATCCTTCCTCTACCTGCTCTGCAAGGATGGCCTCTATAAAGTGGGCTCAGGGTACAGTGGGACTGTCAGGGTGAGGATATCTTTTCTTTATCTGCTCTTTAATAGAATACCATATATAAGAATCTGATGTAAGTGTTCATTGATTTGTTTTTAATATGCATTGACCACATTGTAAAATTTGAATTCTTAAATCCCATTTAAATCAGGAAAAAAACAGAAAGCTTTAGGAATTTGACAAATTGAAAACAAAGAAACCATTTTGGATATGATAGTCTTCCCTGTGGTTTTGGGACAATTGTATTTTTTGTATGACTGTGTTGTATTGCTGACACAGCACTTTGTTTGTCATCTTGTCAATGCCTGAGCTAATAAAAGGCTATCAATTGCAGGGCCATGTGTACAACTCCACATCACGCATCAGGAACCGTAAGGAGAACAGGCCATGGCTGGGATTCGCACAGGTATTGGCGCCTTTTCTTGATGAGGTTGTCAGTCATGTGGTTCATATGCCATGTTGTTATACACCATCAATATATAGTTCATACAGGTTTATATCCTGCACTCATTTTAGTGATTGGTTACATTTCCTAATGGTTACAGTGTTATCAACCTTAGAAAAATGTAATTCTTTCATAAGCCTGTTCAATGAATATTTGTTATGGCTATTTGCTTCACAGGGTTGTTTGCTCTATCGAGAAATGAACAGTCACAGCATGGCGGCCATTAAGATCAACCCAGAGACTCTGGAGCAGGAGGACACCATCACAATGCCTGGTACAAACACCCCTCTTGAGTGCTAATGATTGCACAGAGCAGGGAAAATAACTGATAGAAGTAGGGGTGGGCGAAATACCGGTAGACACGATAAACCGGTAGAAGTTTGACAACAGCTATACATTTTGGGTTATTGTCTCTATCACGTTTACGTAAAATCACCACACTTGGCAATAAATGCCAACGAGGCTTTACGTGAGACAGAGAATTGAAGAAACGGTTTTCAGGCACTGGCAATCTTTCAGCGGCTGCCCAAACGAAATTTCGGTCCACCGAAGCAAATTCAAAGATATTCATCTTGCCCGATTCTAGCCTTGCTGAAGCACCCCCAGATCATCACGATCCTCCACTTGGTCATCTAATGGTTAGACGGAGTCCTGGAGAGGCCTTCAAGCCACAGTGTCTCACACCCACTGTGAAATTTGGTGGAGGATCGGTGATGACCTGGGGGTGCTTCAACAAGACAGCCACGTACAAGGTTATCCGGGAAGACAACTTGCTTCGTTCTGCACTGACAATGATCCCCAACTCTGAGGATTGGTTTTTCCAGCAGGACAATGCTCCATGCCATACAGCCAGGTCAATCAAGGTGTGGATGGAGGATCATCGGATCAAGACCCTGTCATGGCCAGCCCAATCTCAAGACCTGAACCCCATTGAAAACCTCTGGAATTTGATCGAGTAAGATGGATGGCTACAAGCCATCAAACAAAGCCGAGCTGCTTGAATTTTTCTGCAAGGAGTGGCATAAAGTCACCCAACAACAATGTGAAAGACTGGTAGAGAGCATGCCAAGACACATGAAAGCTGTGATTGAAAAGCAGGGTTATTCCACCAAATATAGCCTTTTTTGTTATTTTGAGCAGTTGTCTTTTCTGCAAATAAATGCTCCGAATGGCAATATTTGTATTTGAAATTTGAGAGAAATGTTGTCAGTTCTTTATAGGATAAAACAAAAATTTTAATTTCACTCAAACACATACCTATATATAGTAAATCCATAGAAACTGATAATTTTGCAGTGGTCTCTGAATTTGTTCCAGAGCTGTATATTGTTATCGTAATATAAATTATTTTGCATCGTGATATAAGATTTTGGTCATATCACTCACCTCTAGATAGAAGTTTTTACAATTAGATTATTATAGTATAAATTATATTACAAGTGTTTGTTTTACAGACCCCATGACATCACTTGACGAGCAAAGTTTTCTTTCCTGTGTTGACAGAAATTGTATTAAAACAGCAAGTTTTATGAGGCTCATCCTTTTTTGTAAATTGCCAATAAATTGTCACAGGCATGAATCATGATTTGCTATTGCAAGTCAGAGGCAGGTAGTTTTAGGGGAAGGGACATTATGTATATAATTCTCTCTCTGTCTCAGGTCTTCAAGCAGATGGGCAGAACATCATATTCACTGATGGAGATTATATCAACCAGATTGCAGCCTGCAAAGATGTAAGTTGTTTTAGTCATTGGCAGTGTCAGGGGCTGGGTGAAATAGCTGTAAAAATTACATCTCAATATTTTTCAGCTTTTTGATGATTTATTATATATATTATTCTGAATTTTTATATATATATATATATATATATATATGTGTATATATATATATATATATATATATATATATATATATATATATATATATATATGTGTGTATATAGATATATAGATAGATAGATATATAGATATATATAGATATAGATATATATATATAGATATATATATATAGATATACATACATGTGTGTGTGTGTGTGTGTGTGTGTATATATAGATAGATTATATATATATATATATATATATATATATATATATATATATATATATATATATATTAGATATACACATATATATATATATATATATTTATATATATATATATATATATATATATATATATGTGTGTGAATGTGTATGTATGTATATGTATGTATGTATGTATAAATTAATGATTAGAGAATATTCATTTTTGGGTGAACTATCCCTTTAAAGGAGCGTATCATGAGCCCCACTCTTATACACATAACAGTGCATCACCTGTTCACACAGAACATGTATTCATTGTGCTAAATTCTTGCCTTTTGCTGTTTAATAATCAGCTCTAGTTCACATCGAAAGTGACATGTTTTGTGTAAAGTGTCAAGTTAACTCTTGATACACCTGAATTTGTTTCATTTGTAGTGCTGCATCTAGTTGTTTTATGTGGCCCCTCACACAGCTAATCAAAGCCTTTTCAGACTGTAGACAGCATAATAGCCACACTTCTGACCTGAAGATTGTTTCAAAAGGTAGGCAGCATAATTATGGTACTTCCTAGATACCTAGTTTTGGCCAAAGACTCCTGTTCTCAGTGTGAACTGCCCTTTAGCGCAAGGCAGTAGATAGTGAGGCTGTTCACTAGGTTTTGCAAATGGAAAGCTTTTAGTCTTTTTATGAATCTGTTTTCCTTTTCAGATTCTTGATATTTTTTGAGTTATGGGAAAGGTGAATTTACTAGTAAACCGTAATTTGCAGGAGCTCTTTTCAGTTGATTCTTGTCAACAATTTGTCTCGTTGCTAGGCGACTGAGGTAGACAGTCAGGGCAGACTTGTATTTTCAGACTGCAGTGAGAGAGAAATAGAAGGATAACAATGCAAAGCATGTTTTCCGCCAGCTGCGTTATTCTTCAGACGTCCAGCAGAAGATTCATCAAGTCTCCTTAGCTTGTCATAAAAGCATGATCAGTGTTTTTTCGCAATAAGTCTTTTTGTGGCTGGCAGTGGCACCTGATCTCTTTTGTCTCTGCTACTTTCAGTCCTGCTGAGTGTGTGTATGTGTCTGTATAATCTGTGTTTAGGCAGGGGAGGGGCTGCAGTACTGGACGTGAGCATTCGCTCTGCCTGATCATGAGTGGGCAGCAGTGTAGGGAGGGGGGATGTCATATTCATGCATTTGCCTTTGAAGATGTCTTTTTGCATACATGAATGAGAGATGGTGCTGTGAATACTGAGTAGGTGAATAGGTTAAGGAGGGAAGTTATGAGGAGGGTGTGTGCGTGTGTGCATGTGTGCGTGCGTGCAAGTTGAGGTTTTCATCTAAACTGCTGTAGCACATATCCTGGAGAGAGGAGGAAGGGCATGTGCATTTCCTAGCACCATAATGTCCCTTTAAAGGAGTATTCGGGGTTCAATACAAGTTAAGCTCAATCGACAGCATTTGTGGCATAATGTAGGTTAACAAATATTTTGTTAAAAAAATATAAAAAAAAAAAAAAAGGGACTCGCAGAAAAATCTGGGTTGCGGTGATGCACTTAAAGTGTAAAATGCAAGTCTTGATGTGAATGTGAAGTGTATAATTTTATAAAAGCACTTACATAAATTCTTCTGTTAAATCTCATGTATTATTTGAGCTGTAAAGTAGTTTAAAATGTCATTTTTGCAGTCTTCCTGTCGTCATGGCAACAAAGTTGTACAATTTGGTATAACTTAATACAAAAATGTTTGGTAAGTGATTTTATTGCAGTAAAATCATGTTAACATGCACATTGTTTATGTCTTGTCACTGTGGCTATAATTTTGAAACAGTATTTTAATGTTTACGGATTACCCCATTGACTTCCATTGTAAGTGCCTCACTGTAACCCAGATTTAGCTTTTTTTAGTGAAAAGGAGGGACAAGTCAAAATATTTTTTTTTGTGGTAATCAATATTATGCCACAAATGCTGTCGATAGAGCTTAACCCGGAATATTCCATCCAAGGGTCCAGAAGTAGACCCAGAAATTATAATTCTCTAAGTCTTTGATATAGATATGATGTCTGCCTGTCCATACAATGCAAGTGAATGATGACCAGAAGCTCCAAAAAGCACAAAGGCAGCATAAAAGTAATCCATACAACTCCAGTTGTTTTATCCATGTATTCTGAAGTGATCCACTCTTTTTTGGTTGAGAACGGACCAAAGTGGGACTCTTTTTCACTGTAAATCTTGACATGAGCGGTCTCTTTGGCGATCATGATTTCACACTAGATTACGCTTCTTAGCACTTGTTTGCATGGACAAGCAGACATCTTATCTCCATTAAATATATAATTGTTTGTGTTCTGTGGAATAAAGAAAGACATATGAGTTTGATTCAACATAAGTGTTGAATAAATGATGAGAGAATGATCTTTTTTGGGTGCATAACAACTGTGTATAACTGTGTTCAAACTCTTCCTCAGGCCATACCAGAGATGAAGCGTTGATGTTAAAATTTTGCAGATTGAAAATGCACTAGAAATAGACAGTGTGTTTCTGATGATGAATGCTATTGTGTGTGTTCTAGGATGGCTTTGTGGTGCGGATCTATGCCACAAGCTCAGACCCAGCACTACAGCAGGAATTGCAGCTCAAATTAGCCAGGAAGTGTCTTCATGCCTGTGGCATCTCTCTCTTTGACCTGGAGAAAGACCTCCATATCATCAGTGAGAACAGTGCAGCAGAATGCACACTTAACGTTTATGAGGAACTACTTGGGAAATCAATGGTTAACTTGTGTGTGTCTTTTTTGCTTCGTGTGTGTCCTCAGGCACTGGGTTTGATGAGGAAGCAGCCCTGATTGGAGCCGGCAGAGAGTTTGCTTTGATGAGAACGGCATCTGGGAAGGTAAACAAACCTCTTTGGATTCCTTTGGATTTGGAGTCTCTGCTTTAGTGCTGCTGGAGTGAATCTGAGTGACATGTTGAAATATTTGATACTTTTTCATGTGGTATAAATACTACTGTCTGCACCTTGTATAATTACACCCTTGGTTCAACAGTAGGTCATACTTCATAAATATGAAATGACATTTTGCTTAATGAAAATAAAGCCAATTTTTAGGTGCATTAAGATTGTTTGTGGTATGGCATTTTCATGACATTTACCGTGTTTTCCGGAAATAAACTCGCACCTGACTATAAGTCGCACAGGATCAAAATGGCATTGTTAAGAGAAAAAGCACAGTTAAGTCGCATCTTTGTATAAATCGCACTGACAGGGGTTGCATTAGTCTCACTATTAGGGGTCACACTATGATCCGGGAGCAGCTGCCCAAACCTCCCTTCAGCAGATGTCAAACACTATACATGAAGATTACAGTACCTCAGAATCACTTTTTTTGTTTGCAGCCCTCTTTGATGTGGATTAATTATCCAGTTCCCTCTGAATGTATTTAAGATGAGTGTGATGAAACATCACTTTATGGGCACGTGAGGAGCTGCGTTTGACAGCGATCTACAGTTTATTAGAACAACGTTATGATGGACAAAATATTCAAACTGGTTGCATAAAGCACTTTGTAAAGGCAAAATATTCTGAATTGGCAACTTTAAAACAATTCTACAGTCTATATGACTGATGTTTTCATCTGTTTTGGTGTGCATGCTGACATCAGTTACACATAAATGATGTCTATGAGTCCCTTCGGACTTTTAAGCTACAGAAACTTTCAGATGATTAAAAAAACAACACAACATATATTCTGGAAAATACGGTAACCACCTTCCCATAATTCTTATTGCTGAAATACAAAAAAAATGTTTCATTACTGTAATGCAAAACACACTCAATCCCTGAAAAAAAAATAAAAATAAAAAAAATTATACAAAATGTTAGTATTTGTTATACTGACAGTATAAAATCATTGTACTTATTTTTATTGTAATACAGTAATCAAAGTAATGGAATCACATCAATACCAGTTCAGGGTGCATAGATCCATAAACCTCAAAAAAATCTCAAAAACAAAAAGATCCGCACTTCTTCTCATTTCTTCACATTATATTTTATGTCTCACAGAACAGGAGAACTGTTTTCTTATTTGAATTGTATTATTTACAGTTGAGTGTTTGATGCATGCTTACTGCATGCAAGATGTTTATCATTGTTTTAAAATGAAGAGGGCGCATACATTTTTTTTATTTTTTATTATTTAGTTCTTTGATAATCATGCTAGATATTTACATATATTTTATAAGACAAAATAACAACCGAATTTACACAAATGATCCCGGTTCAAAGGTTTGCAATCTAAATGTGTTGCTTCCTCCTGTTTGTGTCTTTTGTGATAGTTGTGCATGAGTCTCTGCTTTCCTGATTCAGTTTGATTCAAAGGCTTTAGATTCATGTGTGTATGTTTGAGTTATAATGTCCCTTTTGCTTACATATGAAATAAATGATCTCCCAGCTAATGCTGTTAATTATACAGGGGACCTTCTTATCAGGTACATTACGAAAATATATATTTTACTAATTATATTTAATTAGTTTATCATTTTTGTCACATTTTAGCTTATTTAAAATGAACAAATCCAGGTATTCAATCAATGAATATGATATTATATAGCATATATTATTTTATTGTTTAATGCATAATTTACATCTATTTACATTGATTTGTTGAACACTTGCTGAAAATCAGGACTGTCTCTTTAAAAATAAAAAAGGCCTGTCTGTAAATGAGTGCAGAGAGGACTCAAATAGTTTTACCTCCCGTGCTATGCATGATTAGAATTAAATGTTTCTTTTTCATTATTTTTGATCAACAAATGACTAAAGAACAGAAAGGATTTAAAATATTTGGTTTCCCAGCATCTTCTGGACATTTGACATCTTCACAACTGTGGCTATATTGTGTTGACATCCAGATTTTGACACTTGTTACAATTGCAGGGCTCCAGACTGCGACTAAAATAATTGATTATAATAATTGATTGCGACAATCATTTAAATGATATTCGCCATTGGCGGCAGTCGGGTTGTTTGCGTTCATTTGCGGTTTCGTCAGATATCATTTTGTGAGATATTGAATACATCTTTAGAGTGTCAGTGTGTCTCGCGCTCATTTTCACCCATTCTGTCGCAAACAACAACAAATCCAAGAATCAAAACCAAATGAAGCGAATCTTTTTCATGAACCATCAAGAACTGAGGGTTTGATCTCAGGAGCTCAGGTTAGCAGTTTGAATCAGATTGACTTTCTCAGCGAATCAGCCGTCAGTAAGCTCACAACTGGTAGCACAAACATTTCAAAATAAGAGTCCCATGTGTATTTGGGGCTTTTTGATAAAAGTCCTGTAATGTGTACCTATTTTTTTTTTTCCTTCTGATAATTATTGATTGGGAGTGGAGTAGCACAATAAACTGCATCTGGGATTTCATTCAATTTGCACTCTTGTAGACTCTGTGTCTAGGCCATCTGGTAACAGTAAAGAAAGACTTCAGGCAATATTTAAAAACAAATAAATATATATGTATGTATGTATGCGTGTATGTGTGTGTGTGTGTATATATATATATATATATATATATATATATATATATATATATATATACACAGTATCTCACAAAAGTGAGTACACCCCTCAAATTTTTGTAAATATTAGATGATATCTTTTCATGTGACAACACTGAAGAAATGACACTTTGCTACAATGTACACTTAGGGAATTACTCACTTTTGTTGCCAGCGGTTTAGACATTAATGGCTGTGTGTTGAGTTATTTTGAGGGGACAGCAAATGTACACTGTTATACAAACTGTACACTCACTTCGTTACATGGTAGCAAAGTGTCATTTCTTCAGTGTTGTCACATGAAAAGATATAATCAAATATTTACAATTTATATATGTATATAAAAATACATACATGCATACAGACACATACACACACCGATCAGCCACAACACTAAAACCACCTGCCTAATATTGTGTAGGTCCTCTTCGTGCCGACAAAACAGCACCAACCCGCATCTCAACGTAATTGTACAGAGCGGGTACCACTTGGAATGAATGGGAGATTGCAGCGAAGGATGCGATCTTTGGCCAAATTTTCTCATAAACGGAATGGAGAATAATATTATGTGGGCTGGTATGAAGAGCGACATAGTAATGCATATTTATCTGTAGTGTTTTGGAAGAGAAATTGAAATAAAAAATAAATAAATAAATAAATAAAAAACCTGCTGAGACTGAATCATAATCAAGGCAAACGATTATTACAGTCACTTGAATACAGAGAAACTTTTAACAGTGATTTACACATCTAATAACATTTAAGTGAACAGAGCTGTTTATGACGTCTCATAACACTCATTTTGATGCTGTGAACTGTTCATTTACTATCACTTTTACCATGAATTGAATCAATACATAAATGAATTAATGTTCAGTTATTAGCTTTAATTTAACTTTTAGTAGATGTAAGTGTCGTTGCAGATGTTATATGTTCACTTGACAATGAGAGCTGAGACACAGTTTAATCCATAACATGCTCTCCTCCTGATTTATTTAAAGATTATTTAAAAAAAGAATGAAAAACACTGCATGTATCCTCTCTGGGTAACTCGTGTCACTATTACAAATGACTTGACAACAATGTGTTTTACATATTTTTGAGGATTTTTTTATAACATCCCACATAAAATGACTCAAAGACACGTTAGTTCTATAGGCTCTCATAGGAAAATAGCAAACGTGTGTCAAAGTAATAGCGGCAGGGCAACAGTAGCTAAGACAGGATTGGTCAGAAGCACTTAAGGCGGGTCTTAGCGACGGGTCAATTAACAGACTCATACACAACTATAACAAAAGGTAGTTCATGCACAGATCAGGAAAAGTAAGGCAGAAACTGATCCCTTTGATCAGCCAATACTAATCCGATCATCGATATTCATTAATAAATATCAATTTATTACCTTGCCACAGTTTTGCAAGTCAAATTCTGCAGTTATATAGTAAAGCCTCAATTACATTTATAATAATTGTGAAATGCTAAAATTGAATTGAAACAATACATTCACATGTATTATTATATTTTTTTAAAATAAACTGGCAGAATCGTCAGAATTACACCAGAATCACCCTGCAGTGCCCACAATGCCATGCATCTGAGCGAATGCTCATTCATTAGACTAGCAGTGTATGTTATTTCGTTCTTGCTGCAATAATAAAACAAGAAGGTCTGTGACTCTTAAGCACGATCGGTGGCCGATTCGATTGGTATATTCCTAACAAAAGGTGCAAACGTTCCTTGATCCACCAAGACAACACACTACATTAAGAAACTAAGGGATGTAAACTTTTGAAATTGAGTTGATCATCATTATTTTGTCTTGTGAGATATATGTAAATATCTGTTATGTAGCTTCTAAAGGGCTGTACCAAAAAAAACTATATCTTTTATCACGTATATTGGTATAAATTCTGATAGCGATGTGTAAACTTATGAGACAAAAGCTTGATTCAAACTTATGCATTCAAATGTATAAAATGTTTGCATTTATATTACAATTACACCCATTTTTCTGTCTCTACCTGTGACGTCCTCCTATGCATTCCAAATTAGAATTCAGAAGCTTTGATACAATTAGAGGGGGTTGAGCCTGTTTCGAGAGATTGAAGATCACTCAAGAGTTCTCACTACATTTAGCTGACTAGCACGCATTCATCTGCTCATTAAGCATGTACATTCATTTTGCGATCCTCATTAATCTGCCGCAAGTCCATGATGTGTGTGTTTACCTATGTGTTTCAGCAGTGTTTTTAAATTCAAAGTCACACTAGGTCTTGCTTGCGGGGGTGACGGTGTCTATGGTGTGAAAGCTACTCCCCTTCCATGCCAGCAGCAGAGCAGGCAGCCCGTTGAGCCGCACACATGCTTAAATAACTGGAAGTAATTTGATTACTGTAGTCTTCCAGTTGAGTGCCAAAGCTCTTTGACACTCAGTGAGGCTGGAGCATTGGAGAGGCTGAAGAGAGTACTGCCCGTGTGTATTTACACTTGATCTTTGAACAAAATCGCCCAGCTACAGCAGTGTGGGCAGGGTCCAAGATTAGCACTTGCCAAGCACCAAATACAAGTAAAAATTGGCTTTGGCAAGTAAATAAAGATGCACCAATATGGAATTTCTTGGACAATAATGATAACCATTAAACAACTGCTTGTTGTTATTTAAAGACCACTTCATTGACACATAATGGGTGTCATTTAAAAGCTTACAATCTGAACTTTACAATACATATCAGTGATCTGACCAACTCTTAACTAGGGATATTCATGGATAGTTGGCATCCTTTTTACCATTTGACACGCCTGTATTTGAATACTAAAAGCGTTATTTGGTGATTCTACACGTGCAATAAAGATCTTACACCTGATCTGCGCCCAATGGTACCTGATAAACCATCAGGTTTAAGGCCAGGTTCAGGCCAGTTTTCAAGTATAAGGTGAGAGAATTGCAGTATTTATAAGTAGAAACCTGCCTGGGCTTAGCACATATCAGGTTTAGCACTTAAATGACGTATTTTCCATATTTAAATAATATTAGGTTGTAGGCAGTGACCGTTTTATTGTTTTTGTTTGTTGTAAAGGGGTCATGATATATGGAATATATCTTTTCACATATAAGAATTCATTGTACTGTAAAAACTTACTGTAAGTTTCAGAACTTCCATCTCACTGTAAAAAGAGTATTGTTGAAATCAAGCTGTCAAAACTATCCATTCTCAACTTCCTCCACATTGTGATGTCACACTGTTGTGAACATTTGCATCTGACCACCTCCCCAACAACACATCAACGCCTACTTTACCTGATCACTTCAGTAGCCCCGCCCAGTAGCGGTGAGTAGTGAGATGGCAATTAGAGAGCAGGTCAGTCAAAGAGCAGAGAGCCAATCAGAACAGTGGGTATTTACTGTTAAGTCTTAAAGGAGAAGCAGCACCAAAACCGGAGTTTCTGACAAAGGGTCGGAAAGATGTGGAAAATGATCATGTTTTACAAATATGTGACTGTTTTTTGTGCAAAAAACTTTACTTATATTATAAGTGAACATCAAGGAACATTAAAATAATAAAAAAGCATGTAATTACCCCTTTAATTTGATTGAATTTATCATTCCAAGATCTATGTATTGTGCTATTTAGACTCATAGCTCACTGTGGACTTCATTCTCAGTTCTTTTCAGTACTGTTTGATGCATTTCAATTGCAATAAATGGAAAAAAGTACTTTAGAACCATTTGTGAATGCTGTTGTTTAACCGAATACTACAAATGGTTACAGTGCACATCCCAACTTTTAACTACTGCTATTTCATTTGCTGAAAAAAAAAAAACTATCATATCAATCATAAAGTTAATCAATATAAATGTAAATATAACATAGTCAAGTGTCATATTGTTGTAGGTCTCAACTACTACAATACAACTAGCATATACAGTATGTTTCATTTACAGACCAAACTATAGTGAGATTTCGAGATTTGAAAACCTTCAGGCGCACATGAAAGAGTGTATTCCCAAATGTGTTCTTGAATTCATAATAAAGGAAATGGAATAGAATGCAGGGGTCTCAAGGCATGTTTTTAAAATTCTTTTAACTTGAAATGGGGTCTTTAAAATGCTTAATTTATGGTGCAAGACATGGTGTGTAGATCTTGAATAGTTCTCTACAGAACGATTTGCTAACTTGCTTTCCAGGTCACACTTAGACTAGTCTGGTCTTACATGCACATCAAATAAAAACAACGGCTCAAGCAAACTGTAAAATTATAGACTAAAATTATTGGCTGTAATTCTCATTACGGTGCCGTATTATGTCATATTACGCGTCCAAATGCACAATAATTTGTACAATTGTGCCTGGGTTTGTTCCTGGCAGGCAGCAGGCGCCCTAATCAGAGCCTGTAAGGCTGAGTAGCCTGGCAGAACAACTCGCAACATGTTTCTCCTATTGCATGATGTTTCAGGAAGTAAAACAAAATAAGCTGTTAAACAAAAAATATTAATCACAGAAATTAATGCTTTAAATTTCCTAGCACTAGTTTTGATGTTTTTGTGTCAGATGGTGTCTGGCTTGAAACTGATGCTCAGAATGAAACGGATACTTGCCCTATTTTTCAAAAATTTACATAAGAAAAACAATGATTGAAACATTGATTGAAAAAAAGGTTGTCATCAGAATATATATATATATATTTAAAAGGAATTACTGAAACGTATTGTGGTCAGTAAATGGCCTGTTTTATTGATGTTATATGGTCAAAATTCACCCTCTAACCATCCGGTGTGGAAAACAGTTAAATTTGGCCTTTGGGTGTGGCTCATTGATCTGATGTGTTTGAGTTTGAATATATGTGTGTGTGTGTGTGTGTGTGTGTGTGTGTGTGTGTGTGTGCGCGCGCTCGCCAGACCTCATGAGATAGAGCTACTGTGGGTTTATCATCCAATAAGTCTAAACCCACTCTTCCTTATCTAAAGATTATCCAGTCCCTTGAGCATAGCAGTACAAACAGCAATGGACAAGTCGTGACTGGGCAAGTTTCCTAATAAGTAAATACCTTCTTGGAGGCTGCTTGGTCATGTGGCTGTGTGGCCTGTAATATAAAAGACGGATGTTGGATTCTTCACACACATAAACAAATGGACTGCAGAAATGCTGACGTGTCTTTTCTGTCACCAATAACTCCGGTTATTTTGTTTTTCATTCACCGAGTGTAGTGGTTGACCTATTTGGAATTTTTATGGCCGATATCAGTATCTAGAGAGCAGAATGGCAGAAATACTGCATATGATGCAATTTAATGATACCAGATAAGATATACTGTATATACATTTTCTAAATTAACATAACTATACTCACAACTCACATTTGCAAAAGTGTCTCTATGACAGTTTTTTAATACCATTATCGTCTTCCTCTCTACTCATGCAGATCTATTATACTGGAAAGTATCAGAGCCTCGGTATTAAGCAGGGCGGCCCATCAGCTGGGAAGTGGGTGGAATTGCCAGTAACTAAATCACCCAAGATTGTGCAGTTCTCTGTGGGCCATGACGGCTCCCACGCCCTGCTGGTGGCTGAGGACGGGAGTGTCTTCTTCACAGGCTCTGCCAGCAAAGGGGAGGACGGAGAGTCAAGTATATAATCATCTTACATACTTGGACTGAGATAAAAAAAAAATATACCCTTCTGAGATAATGGGGGTTTCACATTGTTGTGAATGGATAGTCAACCTCTTGTGTTTGTCTTTAGCAAAGAGCAGAAGACAACCAAAGCCTTACAAACCCAAGAAGATAATCAAACTGGAGACCAAGATGGCAGTTTACACTGCCTGCAACAATGGCAGCAGCAGCATTGTCACTAAAGACGGAGAGCTCTATATGTTCGGCAAGGATGCCATTTACAGCGACAGCACCTGTAAGTGACACCTGCTACAGTGCCCTGTTAAAGATAGCAGGGAGAAAATACATTTTCTGTCCCATACCCATCACTGTACCTCAATTATATGTACATTTAAAGTGTTTCTGTTTTTTATTTATTAATATGGGTCTTCTGCCAGCTTAAAGACCCCAAGAAATGGCTTGACGGGCACAGTTTTCATTCCTTTCACTCTGCACGAGGAATTTCATTTATGAGTGAACTATTCCTTTAACTTTGCCATACACCAATCAGCCACAACATTTAAACCACCTGCCTAATTTTGTAGGTCCCCCTACACAATATTAGGCAGTTCTGTGGATGGAAATGCCTCGTTGATGAGCAAGGTCAACAGAGAATGGCCAGATGGGTTCAAACTGATAAAGTTTTATGGTAACTCAGATAACCACCCTGTACAATTGTGTTGAGAAGAATATCATCTCAATGCTATTCTGAGATGAGGGTTGGTACTGCTTTGGCGACAAAAGGGAGACCTACACAGTATTAGGCAGGTGGTTTTAATTTTGAGTCTGATCGTGTATGCTTGGCAATCATGTTCTACACATTGTTTTTCCTACCTTATGGTTGAGGGATCTTGATGTGCAAACTTAAAGGGAGAATCATAAGCATGATTTGTTTGTGGCTTTTTTTCCTCCTCTTGTACATCCCAGGTCAAGTATCGGATCTTAAGGGCCATTTTGTAACTCAGGTAGCCATGGGGAAAGCTCACACCTGTGTCCTGACCAAGAACGGTGAGGTGTGGACATTTGGAGTGAACAACAAGGGCCAGTGCGGTCGAGATACTGGAGCCATGAGCCAGGCAGGCAAAGGTGATCATTTCAGGTCTTTTCACACCAAATGAGAATATTGACAAATATACACTAGCAAAGGTTTCTATTTCTGATGTCTTCATAGCTTCATCCATAGTGAAAGCTCATTGGTCCAAAATTCTAGTACACACAGCTGTAAATTAAACCTTGTTTTGATTGACTGACATCTTAGCATCAATCACAAATTTTTTTTTGGTGATATTGAGATGTTTTTCTGCCACAGCATTTGGGGTAGAGAACATGGCCACTGCCATGGATGAGGACTTAGAGGACGAGCTGGATGAGAAGGAAGAGAAATCGATGATGTGTCAGCCGGGCATGCACAAGTGGAAGCTGGACCAGTGTATGGTGTGCACTGTGTGTGGAGACTGCACTGGGTACGGTGCAAGCTGTGTGAGCAGCGGTCGACCTGACAGAGTGCCAGGAGGGTGAGTGAGACAATACCACACACACACACACCAGGGTTTCCGTTACTCAGTAATTACCGTTTTTGACCGTTAAAATGTCCTAATGTATATTTTTCATGTAATAATCCGACAAATTCAAACACTGTCGGATACAATGTCTGGTGAAAATATTAGCACGAATGATCAGTAGCAACCCAAATTGAAATACTCAATTGAAGCTGTGACGCTGTAGTTAGCATTCCAATCATTTATGTATTCTTTTATATCTGTTAATTAAAAAGAGGCAAAAAAAAAAAAGAGAACCAAAGCCATTGCATCAATAATAGTTCTAATCCAAATCTAATAATTGTGCCTTTTGGTGTTCCGTGACTGTGCTCTGTGTATTTGCTGTGCAGGATTTGTGGCTGTGGCTCTGGCGAGTCTGGCTGTTCATCGTGTGGCTGCTGTAAGGCTTGTGCCCGAGAGCTGGATGGTCAAGAGGCTAGACAGAGAGGAATCTTTGATGCTGTAAAGGAAATGATACCTCTAGACCTGCTCCTAGGTAATCAACTGTTATCCTATCACAATTACTGCAGCTCCATAGCCATCCAGTTAAATCACTATCCTGTCTGCTGGCCATTTTCATCTCATATGTTGAAACGATTTGTCTGCATGCATGAAAATATGTTGAATAAGGATGGGCGTTATGACCAAAAATATATAGAACAGTCTGATACAGTTTTAAAATGGTAACGATATGTATCATGATATAGTTATTTCAGCTGAAAATTCAACAAAAAGATGGTTTATATATTAAAAAACAAAGTGGAAATGCAGATTTGGTTAATGTATTTTGGACAGTACTTTACAAATTATTGGAAGTTCTTCTTGGTATCGTTTAGTATTTAGAACTTGATGGATCACAAACAATGTGTGCGAACAAGTTTTTTTTTTTTTATTATTATTTGCAATATATGTATTTATTTTTAACGGGTGAAAAATCCTATAGACGTACATTGAAGGAGGGACCTAAGTAGTATTGCTACATTTGACTTTGGCCAACAACCACCAGAACACCCTTGTAATATCCTATTAACCCCAGTAACCAGGACACACTGGTAACTGCAGAGTAATGCCCTGTCAACCTAACACAAATGAAATAGTCATGATGTTTTCTGTTTTAATTTTGAATGTCTTATTTTATTAAGTCTGTCTGGTTACGTAGTTAGGGGAGGAAGAATACCATCTGCCTTCGCGTGTGAGACCGTCACATCTTATCATGTGGCTTGTTGAGCGCATTGCCATGGAGACATGGCTCCTGTGGAGGCTTCACGGCAACCACTGCGGCATCCACGCTCAACCTACCACGCGCCCCACCGAGAACGAACCACATTATAGCGATCATGAGGAGGTTACCCCATGTGACTCTACCCTCCATATAAGCCGGGCCAATTTGGTTGGTTAAGAGACATTTACGCATTTGGCTGATGCTTTTATCCAAAGCGACTTACAGTGAACTTATTACAGGGACAATCCCCCCAGAACAACCTGGAGTTAAGTTCAAGGACACAGTGGTGGTGGCGGTGGAGATCGAACCAGCGACCTTCTGATTAACAGTTATGTGCTTTAGCCACTACGCCACCATCACTCTCAAGAGACCTGTCTGGAGTCACTCAGCACGCCCTGGGATTTGAACTAGCGAGCTCCAGGAGTGGTAGCCAGTGTCTTTACCAATGAGCTACCCAGGCCCCAAATTACATATATATAAATCAAAGTCCTGGAGTTTGACCATGTAATTAATCTACCTCAGTATAACAGAATCTCTACCGGTTGACACATTTCTGTGGTTGCATGCTATATACTGTCATTCCGCCCATGCCTAGCCCTAATTGAGATCATCAGTCTCTGGCTGCTTTGGCAATGTTATGTTTGTGTATTTGCCTAGTACAGCAGTTCTGTCTGTTTGCATTGTTGTGATCATCTCTCTGCACTTTGTCTCTCACTTTCTTGCATTGCCTTTCATTCTCATCATTCATCTGCCTGTGTTGTCTCTCGTTTGTCTCCTCCTTTGTCCCCATCTATGCTGGACCTGTGTTGTTTTAGCTGTGCCTGTCCCTCCCCCCCCAGGCGTTAATATAGAGGAGCACATCCAGATTCGACAGGAGGAGAAGAGACAACGCATCAACCGCCGACACCGGCTGGAAGAGGGTCGAGGTAGGAGGCCAGCATGAGCCCAAGTTCACACACACACACACACACACACAAACGCCTCTTACACCGAACTCTGATGTGTTGTTACAGCACTATGACGCAGTTCTCCAAATCTTCACAGAATTTACTACCTGAATTAGAGCTTTTACTAGGGCTGGGTGATATTTTGAATATTCATAATATATTCATGATTTGTGTGTGTAGAGCGGAGGTGGGCGGGGCTGGGCTGGAACAATTCATGCCTGGTCCCCAATCAGTCTGATGGGGGCACGCGTGGGATAAAGGTGGCCGGTGACGACAGTTCGAGAGAGAGAGAGAACGACAGGCAGCTGCTCTGTGTGTTTATGTTGGTGTGTTTTTGGTTCAGTTTATTATTAAACTATTATTTATATTGCCAAGCCACCTCCTTTCCCATATACCCCTTTACACTGGTGCCAAAACCCAGAAAGGAGGAGGTGAGACCTGGCTTGGCAATATAAATAATAGTTTAATAATAAACTGAACCAAAAACACACCAACATAAACACACAGAGCAGCTGCCTGTCGTTCTCTCTCTCTCTCGAACTGTCATCACCGGCCACCTTTAAAGTCCTACAGTTTGGATAATAAACTATATTACTGGTGGAGGAATTGTTTATTCTGATTATCATTAATGATACATTTTAATATTTATTTTTTTGATTAACATTTTTTATTGATTCCATCCACAAGACAGATAAACACAACATAAAATATGTAATCAGTTATATAAATTAAACCCCTCCCCCAGGGAGAGGCTCTCTCAGATGGAAGTGACCAATGAGACAGAATGCTTGATTATAAATCAAAATCTTGAGTGTCAACTGGCCTATGTAATTTATTGAAATGTAATCTGGGGCGCTAACCATTCCAAATAAAGGACATCGCTATGCTATCAAATTGCTTGAAATAAGAGAGGTGGACATCTATAAGGAGAGATTGTAGCAGGTAGTTGAATTTTGGAATACAATTAACGTTAATAACAATAACCTTCCCAATCATAGATAAATGTAATGAAGCCCTCCTGCCCTCATTGCTCAAAAACCTTTTTAGTAAGGGATCAAAATTAACTCTAACTAAATCACTCAAATTTGCTGGGAATAAACTGCCCAAATACTTAATGCCCTTTTTAGGCCACTGGAAATTTCCCGGCTGAAAAGCCGTTACTGGGCAGTTTGCAGTCAGAGCCAAAGCTTTGGATTTAGACCAATTGACTCTGTATCCTGAGAACTTACATTTGCATTTATGCATTTGGCAGACACTTTTAAACAAAGCGACTTACAGTGCACTTATTACAGGGACAATCCCCCCAGAGCAACCTGGAGTTAAGTGCCTTGCTCAAGGACACAATGGTGGTGGCTGTGGGGATGGAACCAACAACTATCTGATTACAAATTATGTGCCTTAGCCCACTACGCCACCACCACAACTTGAATGAATAATTCTATGAAGGCAAGGCATAGATCGAGTGAGGTCAGAGATGAATAATAGAATATCATCTGTGTAAAAAAAAAATGTATGCGCCACACCTCCTGCCACCACCAAT
This sequence comes from Moxostoma hubbsi, assembly GCA_032164185.1. Classification (NCBI taxonomy): domain Eukaryota; kingdom Metazoa; phylum Chordata; class Actinopteri; order Cypriniformes; family Catostomidae; genus Moxostoma; species Moxostoma hubbsi. The sequence goes on from JAVLUX010000011.1 coordinate 33,960,734, forward strand.
GGAGAATCATCTTCCTTTCTTGTCACTGCTGCTAATGTTTCCAGGGCAAGACAGAACAATATTGGGGAAAGAGGGCAACCCTGCCGGGTACCCCTATCCAGATTAAAATAATCTGAAATTCATCCATTTGTTTGTACCGCTGCTACTGTGTGTCTATAAAGTAACTTAATCCATTCAATATAAGTCTTCCCGAACCCGTATATTTCCAATATCTTAAAAACATAATCCCATTCTAACATATCAAATGCCTTTAGTGTCATGTGAGATGGCAGTGACCAGATTCTGATCATTCGCCACTGACCACATGATATTAATAAGACGCCTGATGTTATCAGAAGAGCTACGGCCCGAATGAACCCCTCTATGTATTAGAGATGTCCTAACTTTACTTAATTGGTTAGCTGAATCAAGGAAATTGGATGGTAACTCTTGCTTGGATCTTTGCCCTTTTTAAGAATCAGACTGATCCGGGCTTGTGTCATGGTTGGCGGAAGCTTTCCATTCTTTAATGATTCCGTTTAAACTTCTAACAAAATTGGAGCCAGTTCTGTAGCATAAGATCTAAAAAACACAGCGGCAAAGCCATTTGGCCCCGGAGACTTGCCTGTAGGCAAGGCCTTGATAATCTCGCTAAGGTCCTCCAAGGTTATCTCAGAATCGAATGGGGCTTACTCTCCCCATTGTCTCTATGAAAGACAATGCTTGCTGTGGGCATGTATATATTTTGCGGCCATCCTATCTATTCTTGGTTTGGCCGGAAACCAGTGCAAAAGTGATCTTCTGTTGATATAAGAGATTCTTGCGTTCCTTAAATCGATCACGTTTCTCGCTTGTCGAATTCGCTAAGTCTGGGAACAAGAAAATGCTGTGATTCTTCCAAGAAACCTTCTTTAAAAGATCTTTATCTGATGATCTCAGAAATTTGGCCAGAATTGATCGGGGCCTGTCTCCCTCAGCAGATCTGCATGCCGGGACTCTGTGAGCTCACTCGATTTCAAGCTTATATCCTTTTATGTCGCGCAGACTGGAAGAGCTCCTCTAGGAATTTCACCATATCTCTGCCTTCATTCTCAGGAATTCCAACAATTCAGACATTGTTTTGCCGATTACGATTCTCCAAATCCTCCAGTTTTCCCCAATTGTGTTCCAAGTCTATCTTGGTCGCTAGCAGGTTCCCTCTCCGATGACTTCAGATAATCAATCCATCTCTCGACGTCCCCGAACCAACTCAAGAGAATTTAATTTCCATCGCAGTAATCAATCGACGTTTTCCAGCAAGATCCTCCAAGTCAGCAACAACTTTCCTCAGCATTTCTCCTGCCGCACCGTCCAAACTGAGGCCCTGGTCTGCGGGCCTGTCTTAGGTATCAGCTTGAGCACGAAAGTGTCCTTTAATATCACCAGAGCCTGAGAATTTTTAATTCTTTGCCATGTTGACTTCAAAGAATAGATATGTAGCAGGGTGTATCGAATCTCACCAGTTTATGACATAAAAATCATTAAAAACTAGCAAAATGTGCAGAGCTCGTCGTTTACACGTCCGCTCCTCGCATGGCGTCATGTGACTACAATTTTAATGTTTATTAAACATTAGCTTCTTCATCATTGAACATCAATTTGCTGTTGACACTGTTTTATAAATCTACAATCAACTCAAGTGTGTGCGTTACAGCAATTTTACCTTGGTTAAAGGGGGTTTTAGATTATCTGCTTTGTACCATGTTGTTATAATAGTGTTATAACCTGTTTTATAATGATGTTAGTAACAGCGTTTCTCATGAAAACTTCCGTAGCAAGTTAAGCTCAAACTGCCGATGAATCAATGGAAATTAATTGGTCAAAAGGTGTGGAAACCATTTTACTAGATTTTTACTGTGTTTTTAGTTCTGGCAGTAAACAAATTAAGTCTATTTGCCTTCAATGTCTGTTTAAGTGAAAAACTGGTTCCTGGTTGATATATTGCATATATCAAGTATAGTCAAAATCCTGAAATATATAAAGATTGAATCTTTTTTTCTATGTTGCCCAGCCCTTGTCATGTTGTTAAGTCAGGTCACAAATTTTGGACCATAATCTGATGTTAGAATGCAGCTGAACACTGCTTGCATTAGGCAGGATATCACTTTCAGACACCTGTTGTCTTTGACTATTCTCCAGTTCACTTTCTATCATATACAACCTTGATTATGAGCACATCATACATTCTCAATTATTATTCCTTTCCTCTGGGTTCAAGGATGGAGCTTCTAAATAATACCCCACCCTCTCATGTGCTGGTTTCCTCTGGCAGTGGGCTGCTTGTGGATGTTCCCTTCTCGCTTGTATATTCATAATGAACCATGTGATATATACCATGTTTTATTTTCCATTTGTGAGATACTTTGCCCCATGTATGAGAAGCCGAAGCACCAAGCACCATTCACAGTTAGATTGGGACAAGAGGATAGTCCGGCATTACATTAATTATTCTGGGCAAAATAGCACCAGGTTTCATTCATTTTTTTTTATCATCACATCTCAAACTGACTTTTAAGTTGACAGTTTGGGGTCAAGCATAGTTTTCAGAAGGGCCTAAAATAAATCCCAATGCATGGTCATTATAAATAGAACACTATGCCTTGTTATATTTAGAAACATTTACATAATATCCTCACAGAGAGAAATGATTTCTTGCTGAAAGGTTCCATTTGAAAGTGTCTTCATGTGCGGTCATTCCAACCAATCCAGTGGTACATGGAACTCTCCGTTCTACTCTTTACATTATTAAAGATACTGTAATTGTACTGATTTTCTTTTTCTTCTTCTTTTCATCGCTAAAGTGTCTGGGTGTCAGTGACCTTAATTCGTGGAGACACCAAACTTTGCAGGATGATTCCAAATCCCCCCCAATACTCAGGCGCACAAACACACACCCTTTTGACCCTAAGTGGTGCTATAATAAACACTTTTACATTTTGGCTCATATTTCTGCAACCATAAGGGCTAGAATCAAAACATTTTCCTCTTATTCCTTGAGTCAAGCCTTACAAAATGTAAATCTCCAATTACATTTCCGTCTATAATTTTTTTTTCCACCATTTTGAATTTGTTTAAAATCTTTTTCTAACTGCTCCTAGAGCATTTGTCCGATCAGCAAGCAATTTAGTATACATCATCTACAGACCCCCCTGACAAACATTGTTCAAATGAATTTTGACACGTCAAAAAGTTCAGAAGATATTAACGATACAATTCCTTTGGTTGAATGCGATTTGAGTAATTGTATCAATATCTACTCAACGCAAACTCAAAGTAACCAAACTCGGTACACATAGTCAACAAGACATTTAGAAGATGTCAGGAAAGTTTCGTACAATTTCACCCCTGAGGGGCGCTACAACTAAAAAAACTGTCATAACTTAACATTCGTTTGAGTGACAAAGTTAAAATTAAATTTGCATCATCTTTGGTTCAAATGCTAACATATTCTTAAAAAATCGATTAGACAAATTAACAAAAGTCTTGGCCAATCAAATTTCAGCACCTTATAACTCGTATTGGGAATGCCCAAGGGTTAATGGTTATTACTATACACAAGCAGAGTGTTAACTCGAAGCCGTATATCAAATTGTCTTACAATCGGCCACATGGTGGCGGTATAATTAGCCAATTCGCATTTTTTCTCATAACTCCGGAACCGTATAGGCTACAGTACCAATCTGTAGCTTCTCTGAATCCATCAGTGATATGGCCACAAGGATTTCCATCCCCACAAGTAAACATTTTTATCACAAATATTTTTTCCTAGGCCGTTTTTTCAATTTGCACAATTTGGTTGGTTGGGGAAAATTGACACAGACACAAACACTTAAAAGAGTCATGGTGTTCATGGTTTTATGTAATTTATCCACAAAGTGTGCAGCTTTTGTCACTGCAGTGTATCTTTCTGGGCTTCTGGAAGAACATTTCCAGAGCCTCTTGATATGGGAAGTCAGAAACGTCTGGCCCATTTATTGAGATCCACATGCATGCTGCAAGATGGTCTCCTTGCAGCCTATTGGGGATGTTTGTCTTGACCTGCAAATGCATTAACTGTTAAATGTGATAGCTTAACATATAGCTAAAAGCAGCAAACCCTATTGTGAAAAGTTTGTATTGCCCTGTTCATGGTTGAGAAGTCCCTTTCACAGTTTACACTACTGACTGGGACCATCAGAGCAATAGAAGCCAGCAGGCTGTTAGTCTGAGCAGACAGTCAGAACAAATATGTGTGTGATTGAGCATTAAGGCCTATATTATTTTATTTTTTCGTTATTTGAATTAGTTAATTATGTTAATTTAAATCATTTGATTGTTCATATCTTAATTTTTTTAAATATTTTTATTAATAGATCCGGCTCTTCTGATATGCGAGCCGGCTCCCAACGTTCACCTACAAGAGAGAGTCGACTCGTTCGCGAACGACCCATCACTAGTGACTGGACTTTTGCTGCTTGTCAGGGAAAGGGCGTGCAGCACTTGGGCTCTTTTCTGTACTTGGACTCGGAGCAGTAGCGCTACTCCGGGTGCTACTTACAGGAGAGCGAGTGTTGCCATCTTCACCACCCTGGGAGCGTTTAAAAAAACACAGATATTTTTGTCTTCTTTTCAGGTGATTGACGCAACATATTTCCTACGCACGCTTTCTGTCCGCTGGTGGGAGTGTGTGATGGGGAGTCGACTCCAAAGAGTCGATTCCTCGACTCTGAATAGCCCCAGACTTGGGGTCGACTCCATCACAGGAATCGACTCTTGGTGTCGACTCTGTTACTGTGTCCGAAATCACTCACTTGTGAGTGTCTAATCCCTATAAAAATTAGATTTTTGCAGTAAAGTCGAGTAGATTGTATATTTTTTACATTTTGAGTGTATTACTATTTGTTATATGTTGAATTAATGTGACGTCATATCACGACCGTAGTCTCAAAGTCTAGTGTATCCGCGGCATTACACCATGCCAGAGAGCTGTCGTAGAAACTTTGTATTTATCCTACACGTAGCTTGTAGCTTATCTCTTTAGAAATAGATAACAGTCATAGTGACTCTAGTTTGTAATTATGCATACCTCCGTACCAGAAAACCTTGAATCGAACACCCCTATGCTCACCTGTGTGCGCGCGAACATGTCTGTGTGTGTGTGCAGGCGTGTGTGTGTGCGCATAGGGTCGGAACTCCGCCGTGCGCGATACAGAGAGCTGAGGAGAATAGTAAACGTGTGACCATGTAGAGACAGAAATGACATGCCGTCGTGTAAATAAGATAAATAACTTAAGGGCTATTTAGTTTGTTTAATAAAATAACAAGGTATAAACCTGTTCTATTGGAAAGGTAACCTTAAATTACTTCTGTTGTGATCTGGCGCTATATAGAAAATATAATTAACTTTATATTCAAGGGGGGGCGGAGGGTGCCGTTGGGGGGGCGGGGCGCCCCTAATATAATGGCAGGGGAAACACTGGTACCATTTTCAAAGTTAGCAAAACTGAAGAAAAAAATAAAAACATGGAAATAGGAACATTTTGGGGCCACATTTGGCTAGAGCTAATAGCCATTTATAAAACTGCATTTGTTTTTTAGCTATAAGAAAAATATGAAGATAAAATAGATTGTCCACCAGAGAGAGCCACACGACAAGAAATGTCTTCAAAGACAGAAAACATTAATTCTGCCATTCAGCCAATCCTTGTAAATCAGATAAATTATTAAATGAAACGTTTTTTTCTTAGGTTCTCCTTTGGAAGAATAGCTTCTGTTGTTCTTTTTTGTCAATTACCATATCTTTAGTTATTTGAATTCCTTGTCATATCACTGACTTTTACGGTGTGCACGTTTTTGCACTGGTAAAAAAATACAGGTTGTTTTATATACTATAAAACGCCCTGTAATACTATGCTTTGGTGATATTAATAGCCTGCGAATTTATATGTTGGTAAAAAGCCTGTGAATCAACACAGAAAATGTAGGATGCTTTTTATGCTGCTGAGTTCACGTCACGAACCTACAGCCATGGCCAAAAGTATTGGCAGTGACATAAATTTTGTGTTTTGCCAAGTTTCCTGCTTCAGTATTTGTATATTTTTCATTATATTGTTTGTTGTTGTTTATATAATTATTATATAATTTTTTTCACATGTTTCTATGGTATACTGGAAAACATGATAAGCATTTATAAGTTTTAAAGGCTTTTATTTGCAAAAACATTGAATATATGCAAAGAGTCCATATTTACAGTGTTGGCCCTTGTTCTTCATAACCTCTGCAATTCGCTCTGGCATGCTGGATATCAGCTTCTGGGCCAAATCCTGACTGATGGCAATCCATTCTTGCCTTATTAGTGCTCAGAGTTGATCACAATTTGTGGGGTTCTGCTTGTCCACTTGCCTTTTGAGGATTGACCACAGGTTCTCAATGGAATTAAGATCCGATGAGTTGCCTGGCCACGGATCCAAAATTTGTATGTAATGATCACCGAGCCACTTCATTATCCCTCTTGCTGTGTGACTTGGGGCTCCATCATGTTGGAAAATGCACTGATCATCACCAATTTGCTCCTGGATCGTTGGGATAAGTTGCTCTTGCAGGACGTTTTGATAACATTATTCATGGCAGTGTTTTTGGGCAGAATTGTGAGAGAGCCCACTCCCTTGGATGAAAAGCAACCCCACACATGGATGGTCTCTGGATGCTTCACTGTTGCCACGACACAGGACTCATGGTAGTGTTAACCTTTTCTTCTCTGGACTATTGATTTTCCAGATGTCCCAAACAGTCGGAAGGATCTTCATCAGAGAAAATAACTTTGCACCAGTCTTCTGCTGTCCAATCCTTGTACTTCCTGCAGAATTTCAGTCTGTCCTTAATGTTTTTCTTGGAGAGAAGTGGCTTCTTTGCTGCCCTTCTTGACAACAGGCCATTGCCCAAAAGTCTTTGCCACACTGTGCGTGCAGATGCACTCACACCAACCTGCTGCCAGTATTGGGCAAGCTCTGCACTGGTGGTGACACGATTCCGTAGCTGACTCCTCAGGAGGAGACGGTCCTGGCGCTTGCTGGACACTCTGGGACATCCTGAAGCCTTCTTCACTGCAGCTGATCCTCTTTCCTTTAAGTTCATGATGATCCGGTAAATGGTTCTTTCACGTGCAGTATTCTTTGCAGCAATTTCCTTGCATGTGAGGCCATTTTGATGCAAAGCAACCTCTTTCTTTAGAGGTAACCATTGCTAAAAAGAACACAATGATTGGAAGCACTTCTTCCCACCTTTTATAGCAATCAGTCTACCCTTATAATCCAATCAGAATAATCAGAAAATTTAGACTAGTAATCGTTCACACTTTCCCAGGTGCTGCTGATATGATTAGTGAAATGATGTTAGCTGGTCATTTTGTGCCAGGGACAAAAAGCTGTGAAATTTGGATTTTTGTGATAAAGTAAATTTTTTTGCCCAATGAACATTCTGCAATTATTTAAAATGTATCTGATCACTCTGCACAATAATCTAGAAACAATGTGAATCAACACCACAACAACTGAAGTAGAAAACTTTGTGAAACAAAAAATGTATGTCACTGCCAATACTTTTGGCTACGGCTGTACATAAGATTTGAGTTGGGCTCTCTGCGTCATTATTCAAAACTGTTTGCATCCATATGGCCAAAGGAAGTTCATAGTTGTTTCTTCTTCCCTCAATACAATTTAATATGTTAATATTGCAATTGTAAACTGTGTGAATCAACCACACATCTTTCGGCTCTGTGGTGGTGAGGCCGTGGTTGAGCGCTGGTTTGTGAATAGAGAGTGATATCAGGAGATGAGATTGGTAAAGATCAACACCTGGCAATGATTGTGTCCAACAGATGTTTGTCATTACAGTGAGAGTTGATGAGGGTTAAGAGCGAACCGGATGCCAGCGAAAGGAGAGATAGCGCTGCACACACCTGTTGTGCCTGTGTTTAATGAGTGTGCTAAGAAGCCTGTTTTTTTGTTGATTATAAAAATTAAAGATACCTTTTGAGTTCAAGTTGACCGTTACCCAATTCCTTCTTTTCCACACAGTGAACATGACCCATTTACAGTCTCCTAATGAAACCATCCCGAAATTCATTCACAAACTCATTCACGTATCCTCACACCTGCTTCTCACACCATGCAGAAAAAAGCCTGGAAGAAGCCATAGCATTGGAGATTGTGTGAATAACCACAGGATTACAATGTTCCAGAGAAGGATTTAACCCAATGGCAGACCCAAAGCTGCAGGCGAGCTGGATCCAGGTGCCAGACGCTGGCCTCCAGCTGGGAGAGGAGGTCCTTCCTGGGTGGAAGCTTCCATGGATTGCCTGACAGAAGTCTTAGCAACAAAGGAAACCATGGTCTGGCTGGCCATCGCAGTGCCATGTGTAGCATTCTGTGCTTGCACAGGAAGATCCTGTGTAATGCCTCCCATAACAGAGGGATAGGTGGGAACGCATATAGTAGGCAGTTCGGCCATTCGTGAGACAGTGCATCCTGGCCCAAGGGGCTTGACACTTCTGTCCTTGAGGACTATAGTGAGTTGTCATCTCCGATGCAAAAAGATCCACCTCTGCTCTTCCAAATCATAGCTAGATCTCCTGCACAACATCTGAATGAAGTCTCCATTCTCCTGGATGTGCTCGATCCCTGGAAAGAGCATCCGCTGTCTGGTTGCATGCTCCTGAAATATGAGCTGCCTTCAGTGAAGCGAGTCATGGCTGGCAACATGTCAGGATCTCGTGAGTAAGCTGTAGAGACCTGCAGGATTTCGTGCCACCCTGGTGGTTTAGATGGAATGCTGTTGAGGTATTGTCGGACCGAACGAGAACATGGCGGCCTGCCAGGACTAGCATGAAATATTTTAAAGCCGTGAACACTGCACGTACTTCCAGCAGGTTGATATATTCTTTGGCCTGGGTCGGTGTCCAGTGCCCGCAAATACCCCTCTGGTTCCATGTTGCCCCCCCACCCTGTGAGGGAAGCATCGGTCATGTCCAACTCCCGTCGAGAGGGAACAACACCCAGAGGCACTCCTGTCTTCAACAACTCTACCTGCCTCCACCACCTCAACGCCTGTATGCAACACTATATATCATCTACAGACCCTCCAAACGAAATATTATAAAAATAATTTTGATGCGTCGAATCGTTACAAAGATAGAAGCAAATATGTTTTGGTCATGGCCTATAATGACTAATTAGCCTATATCTTGTGAGTGCAATTTTCAAACTTAACAAAATGTTTAAACATGGACAAGAGAACACTCTGAGGTATCATGCAGAGTTTTGTTAATTTTTTATGCTAGGGGCGCTATAACTTAAGAAAATCCTATTTTTGCAACTGCCCAAAGCAGGTGAACTGTCACACTAAAATAGCTGTCCACAGAAACTTTTCTGTCAATTTTGATTATTTTGGTCATCTCACCATATGTGCATGGCCCCCGATAATAGTCGCTTGTGGCTATATTTAGATATCCATATTTGTCTTCAGAAGTTTAATTGGGAAGATGTATAGCTGTAAACTAAAGTTTATAGACAACTACTTATTCTTAATTATTACTATTTTCCACATTTTAGTTAAATATTAATAGTTAAAGTTAACCCCAATAATAGTTAAAGTTATAGTTCACCCAAAAATGAAAATTCTCATTATTTACTCACACTCATGCCATCCCAGATGTGATTTTCTTTCTTCTGTGGAATATTTAGAAGAATATTTCAGCTCTGTAGCTCTATACAATGCAAATGAATGGTGGCCAAAACTTTTAATTTTCAAAAAGCACAAACACAGCATATAAGTAAACCTGTGCGACTGCATTGGTTAAATCCACGTCTTCAGAAGTGTTATGATAGTTGTGGGTGAGAAACAGATCTTACATTTAAGTCATTTTTACTATGAATCTCCACTGTCACTTCCACATTCTTCTTATGTTTTTGGCGATTTGCATTTTTTTTATGCATATCGCCACCTACTGGGCTGGGAGGAGAATTTATAGTAAAAAAGGACTTGAATATTGATCTCTTTCTCACCGGCACAAATTATATTTGTCTTTTTATATCATGTATGTCCTGTGAAGCCTAAGCTTTTAGATCAAACTGTTTTTAAGATCATGGGAAAGAAATTCAGCCCAAAGCTTTATTTGGCAGTGCGCACACTGCTACCTCAAGCATGTTTTGAACTGTGTGGCAGAGCATTTGCTGTTCTCCTCCATTTTAATTCATGTGGAGTGAATCAAGCTCACTTATCATGTGTTCCCTCATTGGGTTTGTGCCACAAATCAATGACAAATCTCTTTTATTAACCCCTGAGAGAGAAAACGTTTACGGAGAGGGAATTAACTTCCCACGTAAATCATCTCCAAGTCAAAGGTTGTTTTACAAATAATGAATCACTTTGACAGACTGGGTTGTAAAGCTTAATAATGTAGGCCCACTGTATTATTATTATTGAGCTGAAGTCTATAACAACCTGGACTAGACAAAACATAGACTATTGAGGTGAATAAAGATTTGAAGAAATAAAGTCATGCAATATTGGTATTGTTAATGTATCATTCATATTACAAGAACATAAACCTGGGCTTTTCTCCTTCTCTTGCTCTTCTTTTATTGCATTGTGAAGGGTCTTTTCAAGGGTCTTGATTCAATGAACACTATTTCAAGAACACTCGGGGTCTCTCTCTTTTTTATCTTCTCCCTAAATCCTCAGTCGTGCATCTTTCCCAGTCTACTTTTTTTTTTTTTGCACATTTTGTCCACTTTTCTTAACTTCTGTTCCATCTAAGCATCCTTTATTTTGGGAATGTTTCTAAAGTAGGGAATCACAGCAGCAACCATATTTTTATTTGTCAAAATGATAGAAAGCATTTTTTATTTCTCTGAAAACAAGACTTGTCTTAAACCTAGTCTAGTCCTAGTCCTCTGAGGCACCAGCTCATTTCTCTTCTCAGTTTAACAGGCTTTGGCTTCACTCACTATTTAGAGACATGCATCTCTTCTCTCTGTCCTTGTCTGCCTTTTCCCGTCCATCTGCACAGACTCACCCTCCATTCTGTGTTACAGATGGCAGCAGTGAACGCGGGGACAAGGATGCCAGTAAGATCACTACCTATCCTCCTGGGGCCATGCGCTTTGACTGTGAGCTGCGAGCCGTGCAGGTCAGCTGTGGCTTCCACCACTCCGGTGAGTGAAAATCACTTCTGACCTAAATAACTTGACAGGAGACCATAGTTTATGTTCCTTGCCTTATTTTGGATTGATATTTGATACTACTGTTTTTTTTTTTTGTAGATGTGACAAGTATAAATTGAAATACTGTCTGACCGTTTGTAATGGTAAACCTCTTTTTGCAGTGGTATTAATGGAGAATGGAGATGTTTACACCTTTGGTTATGGACAGCATGGACAACTCGGACATGGAGATGTTAATTCTAGGTAATTGGGTTGCCTATGTATTTATGTATGTAATTAAACCATTCTAGTACTGATTCAGTTGCGTTTCAAAATTTGTTAACAGAACTGAACCATTTGCGTTCAGTATTTCGTCCCAACCAGGGCTCAACATTAACGCTAAAGTGGATTTTTGATGGGGCAAGTGAAAGAGCATCTTAATTGCCCGACCCGAAAAGTAGCCTGAATATAACGTCAATAATGAAAAAAATAACCAGCTATATTTGTGATATAGACTAGGCCTGTGTCACTTATTTCAAAGTTGATATTCTTATTCTGCTGTAGAGAATAATCCAGAGCACGTCATTTTAGCATTCGCTAGCGATCTAGCGGCTTATTTGTGTCCGCTGAACATGTAGAAACACATATACATGGTCAAATACATTTCAAGATTCTGCCAAAATGCCATCTTGCTGAGGTGTTCATGTAAACAGAGAGAGTTATGTCTAAAGTGAACGTAAACAGTGGGAGAAATCAGATTTCTTTAAAAATGTCGGACTTGTACGTGTAAATATAAAGTAATAGACCTGCTGCTGTCTAGTGTGTCCTTAATATTAATCAAACATCCATAACAAGAAAATGAGAAAACAACTCACTGCTCTTGACTGGATAACTTTAATAGTAGAAAACAAACTTTAATATAAAAGTATTGATGTATTATCATCATAAAGGGAACACAAGTAATAGTTTAATGTTGAATTCATTCTGTATGTTTACTTGAATTCTTGATACTGCTGTTTAAATTGAATAGTTACTTGATTACTTACAATTCTTACATAATTAACTTAGTTATTAGTTATTGTTAGGGTATTATTTGTAGCTGGTATTAAAAAATCATCAAGTTTCACTGCAGACTACTGAAATTTTGGTATTGTGACATCATATACAGTACAGTGTATTGTGCATGGTAAATCTTGCTGCAATAACATGATAAAAAAGAAGATTGTATTCCATATATCTGTGAGCAACCCTGCTGTAAATTATGGTTGATTGAGGATTTTCTTTATTTGACTACTGTGCACAATATAATGCAACAAACATTTGATAATAGCATCGTCCCCTACCCAGTGCAGTTTACATTTCTGTCACGGAGAATCGAGTTGATTGTATAGGTATAATACTATTAGGTTAGGCATCTGTCTTAATCTTAGAAAACATTTGACATGTTACAGAAACTTTGACTTGTTACTACTTGAGCATGTAACTGAAATGTCCTTTTTTTTCTCTCTGGACAAGTAACTTTTGTGAATGACCCATTTACTTCTCTGAAGGACAAGCACATCACAATGCTTAATGTCGAGCCCTGCCAACCCTATGGTTTGGTATAAACAGAGGGCTTCCTTGTTCATAGAAAACCAAGAAATATCAGGGAATTTTATAGCTGTGATTCAAAGTCTTGTAAATTTCTATTGTTAATATATACTGTAATTTTCTAGTTATGATCAGCTCTAAAATATTCTCTTTGTGTTTTTCCTTAAAATTAGAAATATATATAAAAAAAGTCCAGCTTTTACATAAAAGTTTACAGCGGCTGTGGCTCAGGTGGTAGAACGGGTCGGCCACTGATCGTAGGGTTGGTGGTTCGATTCCCGGCCCACACGATTCCACACGCCGAAGTGTCCTTGGGCAAGACACTGAACCCCAAGTTGCTCCCGATTGCAGGCTAGCACCTTGCATGGCAGCTCTGCCATCATTGGTGTGTGAGTGTGTGTGTGAATGAGTGAATGAGACGCAGAGTAAAGCGCTTTGAATACCACTATTTTAAAAAGGCGCTATATAAGTGCAGACTATTTACCATTTCTTTTGCTAATAGAGTTAGACTGATATATCGGTTTTGCCGATATATCGGCGCAGATAGTTGCTTTTTGAAACTAATGGTTATTGGCAAAAATCAAAGCCATTAGTTGCTGATAGCTTTTTTATATTATTATTATTCCTTTTTATGAGGTTATAAAATTGAGCGCTCCAAGTTAATGTTCGTATTGATTTTGAAAAGGGAAATGCCTGTTTTATGATCAAATCTCTGATAATCTGTTGTTGATGAATTACTGCTCGTATAATATTTAGTAGCCCTTATTACAATGTTTACATCATAGTGTTTCTATTGTAATAAATTGTAGATGATTCGAAGTCAGAGTGAATTTCCCTTTTTTTGTCATGCATTTTTAATTGTCCTGCTGTATTTTGGGCTTGTTTATTATTGGGATTTTGGTTGCACAATAAACTTGTTAGACTTGTTACATTTATGAATGTGCCTGTCACAGTAAGAAGAGACTAAGAATTTTGTAAAATTTTCGTTAAATACATTTGAAAAACTATCGACCGATTAATCAGTTATCAGCCCCCCCCCCCCCCCCCCCCGGCTTAGTTATCGGTATTGGCAAATTCCACTATCGGTCGACCTCTGTTTGCTAATGTATGGATAATTTGTTTTTTCTCTACACCCAGGGGGTCTCCCACTCTGGTTCAGGCTCTGTCTGGCCCTAGTACTCAGGTGACAGCTGGCAGTAACCACACTGCAGTGCTTCTCATGGATGGGCAAGTCTTCACTTTTGGGAGTTTCTCGGTGAGTTAGCTATTTTTCCCCCAAATCAAACTACTTCAGGTTTTTTATACATTGGCCATTGGTTGAGAAACTGAAGATATAACTTCAGTGTTTACCTCAACAGAAAGGGCAGTTAGGGCGACCCATTCTAGACATGCCCTACTGGAACGCCAAACCCTCTCCAATGCCCAACATTGGCGCCAAGTACGGTCGCAAGGCCACTTGGATCGGAGCCAGTGGAGATCAGACCTTCCTTAGAATCGACGAGGCACTCATCAACACCCACGTCCTGGCCACATCTGAGATTTTTGCCAGCAAACACATAATTGGTACTTTCTCATGCTTGACAAGGTCTTTTTATGTAAAGCTGCTCTTATAATTTCCACTGACTGTTGACACCCTTTCTGTTCTCTAGGTTTGGTTCCCACATCTGTATCAGAGCCTCCTCCCTTCAAATGCCTTCTGATCAACAAACTGGATGGGAGCTGCCGCACCTTCAATGACTCGGAGCAGGAGGATCTGCAGGGCTTCGGCCTCTGTTTGGACCCTGTGTATGATGTCATCTGGAGGTGAGGCTCATGGAGTCAAGATGTCATTGTTCGTGCCTTAAAAAAATGTACACACTTTCTCGTGGTCATTGAAATGCTTCCAACGGTCTACGTTTGTTCAACAGTCATAAAAAAAAATATAAAAAAAAGGAGTATTTAAAGGAATAGTTCACTCAAAAATAAAATAGTCTTCAGTTACTCACCCTCATGTCTTTCTGATCCTGTATTTTCTTTCTTCCAAACACAAAAGGATAATATGGTAATAATTTGAGCATAACAGTTTGTCTTGTCTTAACAAGCTATCTTGTCTTCCAGGTTCCTACCAGCTACACGTGAGATGTGTTGCTATAACGCAGTGATTGCAGATGCCCGTGTGCCCCCTGCCTCAGACATTCAAGCCCTCTGCAGCATCCTCAGTCCTGAGCTGGCTCTTCCCTCGGGCTCTCACGCCACCACTACCCGCTCCCATGGAGCTCTGCACATCCTGGGTACAACATCATCCAATGACTGTCACTCACTGCACCTTCACAGCACTCTCTTTTGAACCACAACACAAAAAACTGTTGTCCAACACGTACATATCCCTAATTGTAACCAATCGCTGACATGTTTGTTGAGTAATCAGTAATGGTGCTACAAAACTAGAACTTCCCATTATAATATAAGGATAAAACAGTGATAGGGGGTCTGGGTAGCTCAGAGAGTACTGATGCTGACTACCACCCCTTGAATCGCGGGTTCGAATCCAGGGCGTGCTGCTTGACTCCAGTCAGATCTCCTAAGCAACTAAATTGGCCCGGTTGCTAGTGTGGGTAGAGTCACATGGGGTAACCTCCTCATGGTTATATGCTATAATGCTACATGCTATAATGTGGTTCTTGCTCTGGGTGTGGTCCGTGGAGTGTGTGATAATTAAGGAACAAAGTTCTATGGGTATTATGAAGTGTAGCTTACATAAAAAATATTGATTGTAATTTTCTCCACACAATAAAGGAATTTAATGTCAATTTTATTAATCGAAATGATTAATCATGTGTATAGTGTCAAGGGAAATATTTGACAACTACGATTTTTTATTTTAAGATATCTTCGTGAGATAAATTTCCTCTATAAATATACTTTCATCCATTCATTTTATATAATCCACACATTCATTATTAATAAAAATAATTTAATATGATTGAAAATGTAATTTTTTACTCAAAATGTGTGTGTTGTTTGCGTATTCATGCTCATTAGAGTATTGCGTTTTGAAATGGGTTGCGAGTCGAGTCGATTCTCCCATGCGCTGCGTATGAGGAGTGCTGTTTGAATGATGGATGGAGCTTCCGCTTATCTAGAGCATTCCAAATCCCTCTCTTTTGAGACTCCGATGGAACAGACTCATAAGGTCTCAGTTGTGATTGGTTAATTTAAATGCTTTTCTCTGTGTGCAGGTTGTCTTGACACGCTGGCTGCTATGCAGGAGCTAAAGATGGGCGTAGCCAGTGCTGAGGAAGACACCCAAGCTGTGATGAAGGTCTACTCCAAAGAGGACTACAGTGTGGTCAACCGCTTTGAGAGTAAGATCGTACAAAAACACATGTATTCTTACGACACAGCTATTATAACCGTGCTGAACACGTGAGGTTGTGTATGATTGACGTTTTGCTCAATTTGTGTTTGCAGGTCATGGAGGTGGCTGGGGTTACTCTGCACACTCTGTCGAGGCCATCCGCTTTTGCGCTGATGCTGACATCTTATTAGGGGGTTTGGGTCTTTTTGGTGGCCGAGGGGAGTACACGGCAAAGATCAAGGTCAGATGCTATCTGAGTGTCTACTTTTCACACTAAGCCCTTTTCATTCTCATGTTTGTTTGTGAAGTTGTGTTTGACATCTGCGTTTGACTTTGCAGCTGTTTGAGCTGGGTCCTGATGGAGGGGACCATGAGACCGATGGAGACCTACTGGCTGAAACCGATGTTCTGGCCTACGACTGTGCTGCTAGGTATGCCTCGTAGAGGACTTGTTAAGCCTTGCCTCATTTCACGAGGATGGATTATGTACGATGAATTATTGGCTTCATTCACACCGCAGCTGAAAGTGGCCCAAATCTGATTTTTTTCACTCACATGTGAAACCAAATCCGATCTGGACCACCTTCATATGTGGAAAAAAATGGATACGTATTAGATTTTTTTCCAATGTGCCTTCAATGTTAACATCCAGGTCAGATTTAACGTGATTTTTACGTTATTGTAACTCAACATTTGTCATTTGCGCACTTGATCTCAGGCATAAATTGGCATTTTATTGTTTAAAACTTTGAATTGCAAGTCAAATATTTTCAAGTTCTTTTTTAAGATAAAATGATAGGCTCAACAGTTGGGTACAGTGATTTGTTTTGACTACACATAATAAAATATGCACATTAAAAGACAGCAAGATAGGTTAATGGTACAGTAAATGCTCTGCTCGCACAGAAATGAGTTTCTATATGTCTCAAACTGTATCAAAATGTGAATACAAGTCAATGGAAATCTATAGTAATTATAGTCATCATCTCTTTTACCTTAAATACAGTGCACTCAAAGAGTGTAAACGTGAAGTAAGGGATTACTTTTAATTGTTTAAGAATTTAACTTATTTACTTATGATGTACTTGGGTTACATACTATATAGACTTTAAACAATTCTGTATAAAACAATGATGAATTGAAAATGTGAAATGAATGATA
The DNA here is from genome assembly GCA_032164185.1 of Moxostoma hubbsi. Taxonomy (NCBI): domain Eukaryota; kingdom Metazoa; phylum Chordata; class Actinopteri; order Cypriniformes; family Catostomidae; genus Moxostoma; species Moxostoma hubbsi. The sequence continues at coordinate 33,978,020 of JAVLUX010000011.1, forward strand.
ACATTTGTTTTCGAACTCAACGTGGCCCCTTTAAATGCGTTAGCAATATGCCTGCGCACGTGAGCTTGAGCCACTATGTTGAGAAATTGCTCAAGTGAAAAGATGTCGGAAGATACCAATGGCTTATTTACGAAATGGAAGTATCCCCCATTCCTATGAGTTTATGACAAATGCTGATAAGAAGACAAATGCAGATCTGAAGCACAAGTACCTACTAAAAGCACTTGACACAGCAACATAGATGTACATGTTTCAGCGATTGCAGGGGCTGTTCACACTGAATGTGTTTTTGTGCACGTCTATGCTGTGTTTCAATTGTCTTCTGATGTAATCACGGACTAGACGGACGACTTTGCTGCAGCGCTTAATTCTTGCTGTTTCTTTCGAATCTAGTGCAGGACCGATGGGTTTAACTTAACCTTGCCACTTCAAAATTAAAAATATTTTTACTCCATAAATATAAATACTTTAATGTGTCCACAGATCCCACATTAAGAACATAAATAGACATAAAAACTTTTAATATCCAACACAATAGAATGTTACAGATCACTATTTTCCATAAAAAAAACATTTTGTTGATAATTTAACCTCAAAACGGTTTGGATGGAATACAAATGTTAACATTCAGATGAAATATCAAGATTAAGAGGAGCACAGACATTCATTAAAGTTGTTGAGATGAGATTTATGTCATCTATGGTCGAGTAAAAGTTAAGGTTGAGGGGTCATCTTACTGGGGGGGGGGCGTCTTTCTTGCTTGGGGAAGAAGTTATATAGAGAGTGATTGATTTTGAGTTACAGATTTGTATTAACCATTTAGTAACAGTTGAAGAACAGTTCAAGAATAATTTATTAGATGTTGGGCTTTGTGATGGCCTCTCCTATACCTTGACTTTGTTGTCCTTAAGCCATTTTGCCACAACTTTGGAGGTATGCTTGGTGTCATTGTCCATTTGGAAGTCCCATTGTAACAAGCTTTAACTTCGTGGCTGATGTCTTGATGATGGCTGTTATTGATGTTGCGTCAATATATCCACATAATTTTCCTTCCTCATGATGCCATCTATTTTGTGAAGTGCCTCCTTCAGCCAAGAACCCCCACAACATCATACTGCCACCCCATGCTTCAAGGTTGAGATGGTGTTCTTTGGCTTGCAAGCCTCACCCTTTTTCCTCCAAACATAACGTTGGTCATTATGGCCAAACAGTTCAATCTTTGTTTCATCAGACCAGAGGACATTTCTCCAAAATGATCTTTGTCCCCAAGTGCACTTGCAAACTGTAATCTGGCTTTTTTATGGTGGTTTTGGAGCAGTAGCTTCCAAATGTGCTTCAAGTAAGGTACTGTGTTAGGGGTCTGAATTCTTATGTCAATGTGGTATTTATGTTTTTTCTTTTTTATAATTTTGCCAAACATGTGTTTTTTTCTTTGTCATTATGGGGTATGCAGTGTAGATTGATGTGGGGGAAAAAAATTATTTGAAGCATTTAGCATAAAAATTTGGAAAACATCAAGGGATCTGAATACTTTATGAATGCACTGTATATGTTATGACGTTTTTCCTGCTGTCCTTTTGATTTTGATTCAATCTGAAGTTAAATAACACTCTTGAGCTTCAATAATATGTAAATTGCACTATACAAAGGCAAATTTCTTGATTTAAAAACCCAATATCCATCAAGAGGGTCTTTCTCAATTACTTGCTGACATTTTAATATGCATTATGTGTTCTATCTGCATACAAAAAATGGCTAATTACGTTTTTAAATGTAATTTAATTCCTTATTCATATTCTAATGATGATCTTGCCAGAGTTTGTTATACTCATGCTCAGGAAGTGTCTTACGCATGTGGGTCAGTTAACGAGCATTGGCTGTTTTGACCAGTATCTTATATGGGCTATATTTAAAATGTCATGCGAGAAGCCTAAAAAAAATTACTGATTTGAGCTGGAAATCAGAGTTGGGTCACCAGCCGGTGTTTGAACGGAGACATAGACAGACCTAGGTTGAATCTGGAATAGGAATAGTTATTTTCTGAATATTAATACCATGTGGGCTACATATTATGACCGTGTACATACAGTATACAGTACTGTGCAAAACTCTCATTAGATGTTTCACACAAACATTTGTGCTATATTGGTTATTTTATATCTCCTTTAGTGTGCCAATGGGAAATATAAATTTTAGATGTCCAAATATTCCCTTTGGAAATAGAATAGAATTAGAACAAAGATGACTGCAACAGATGGGATGGCCCGCACAGAGCCCATATCTCATCTTCATTGAGTCAGTCTGGGATTACATGAAGAAACAGAAGCGAATGAGACAGCATAAAAGATAGAAGAACTGTGGCATGTTCTCCAAGATGCTTGGAGCAACCGATCTGCCAACAACCTTGAAAAACTACAGTATGCGCAAATGTAACTAGGAGAATCTGTGCTGTTTTAAAGGCATAGGGTGCTCACACCAAATATTGATTTAGCTTTTTATGTTTACTGTGCTTTCTATGAAGTTAATTGATAAATAAAAATAATTTATGGCATTAATTTTGAAAACATTCACAAATGCCTAAAATGTTTGCTCAGTACAGTATATACAGTATATTTTTTAATAGCAGATACTGTTCTCTGGAGACTAGGAGGGGTGATGGCTGATATAATGCATATACAGTCTGTAATTCAATTTAATTATAACAAATGGAATGCATTCAAAATTGCCAAATTTAAATGAACACCTACTATACATTAGGTAGAGTGACCACTTCTATTTATCGCCCATTTCATCTAAAAACTGGCAGAAATACTGTATAGGCATCAAAAGGCTTTCGATGTCATTTAAATGTACATTTAGTCATTTAGCAGACACTTCTAGCCAAAGTTACTTGAATGAGGAACATAAGCAATTTGTCATTCAAAAGTCAAAAATATCTGCAGTATCGCACTGCTAAGTTATCAAAGTGGATGGATTAGTGTAGATGCTAGCACAGAAAAAAGCAAAGGATTTTTTTTTTTTATTGTTAAATAGTTAGTGCATATAGTTTGGATTGGTTAAGTGCTTGGAAGCTCATTCTAACACAGAGGAACAGAGAAAGTGAATGATATGTGAAAAGATGTTTTGCCTCTTTGTAATGGGACCACCAGGCACTGTTCATTTATTGAGCTGTTCTTTTGGTTGTCCAAAATGCCATAGTCAAAGACTTGAATTTAATGTGGGCAGCCAGTGGAGTAAAATGAGTGGGGTGACATGAGTCATCTTTGGCTGATTGAAGACCAGATGTGCTTCTGTGTTCTGGATCATCTGCAATGGCTTAATCTTTCTAGATGGAAGGCTGGCCAATGGGGAATTACAGTAGCCCAGTCTTGAAATGACCAGGGCCTGTATTCACAAAAAATCTTAAGGCTAAAGTAGCTCCTAATGTGGAAATTTTGGAGCAAATTTATTGGACGTAATTCATGAAGCATTTTAACACTAAAAGTAGCTCCTAAACCCAGGTCAGCTTAGAAGTCCTCCTGAGGACTTCTAAATCCCTAAGAGCGACTCACAAATAATCTGAAGCATGCCTGCTGTCATCAGTCCATATAAAAACAATGTTTTAGAATATTATTATGACATAAGCCTTTTAAAAAGGTATTGTCTGAATTGCGATTGTGTCGATGTATTTTAATAATGTAATATTATAAACATTATAATATTAACATTGACTTTTTTAAAAGATATAGTCTGAATCGCGAGAGTGTTTTCATTATTGCAAAGTTAGTTAGAGATGCAGTTAACTCTCCCATGAACCGAAACAACTCATAAAGTTTGACCACTCTGTGCTGTCTGGCCACTTGCACAATGAATCTGTGTAGCGTGAATGACTTTCTGTCATCCTTCAGCAGAATCATCTATCATCTAACTAAACATGCCCTCTCATGACCGTACATCATCCGACAATTCATTGTGTATGTATTCTAATGGATGCGCACTCGCTCTCGAGGAAAAAATTCGGCATTCACGGACATCGCAGGGCTCCCCGGTGTAGTTGATACACTATAGGGGATGCACGCTTGCTTCATTGTATCAACGAAAAAATGACTGTCTGTCTTTTATATATCCTGCTATCTGTCTATGAGGAATTTGCTAACAAAAGCGTTTCCTTGTCTACCAGTCACTTTGGATGATTTAAAAGAGCGCGATCACGAAATGTGACATCATCCATAGCAACGAGGTCAATTCTGCCTTACTCTTACATTAAGAGCTTGGACCAGGAGCTGTTTAGCATATTCAGACAGGAATGGTCTTATTTTCCTGATGTTGCAAATCTGCAAGACCGGGTGGTTGATGAGATGTCGGCCATGAACTTAATCTGGTCATCCTCTACCACTCCCAAATTCCGGGCTGTCTTGGTTGGTGTTAGCGTAGTTGAACCAAAATGAATAGAGAGGTTGTGGTCAACAGACAGGTTGTCTTGGCAAGGTTGAGCTGAAGGTGGCTTTCCTTCGTCCATGTGCCTAAATGATCAGTCTGAGTGATATATTTTAGATCAAAAGTGGAGGGGTCCAAGCACTGATCCCTGAGTAACACCAGTGGTCAGCTGGTGTGACTTAGACACTTCTCCTCTCCAGGTTACCTTGAAGGATCTGCCTGTGAGGTATGACTTAAACCATCTGAGCGCAGTTCCTGTGATGGACAGGATGTCAAATATGTGGTTGTTATAGACTGATATAATGAATTGTGATGGTTTGTTTTGTGTATGCAGGGAGAAATATGCCATGATGTTTGATGAGCCTGTGCTACTTCAGTTGGGCTGGTGGTATGTGGCATGGGCTCGTGTGTCTGGACCCAGCAGTGACTGCGGCTCGCACGGCCAGGCAACCATCACCACTGACGATAGGTACAAAAGCCTCAACATTTGACTAGTGTGATTATTAAAGCATGAATATTCTTGAAGCCAACAATGATCATGGTATATTATTTCTTCTGCAGTGTGGTCTTTCAATTCAAGAGCTCCAAAAAATCAAACAATGGTACTGATGTGAATGCTGGACAGATACCTCAACTACTGTACAGGTACAGGAGGAGTTTTTGTTATGTGCTGGCTGCTCAGGAAATGAGGTGTTCTTTCTTTCACTCACTCGTTTGGTTGTTATTTTTTTTTTTTTTTCAGGTTGCCCTCTAATGATGGGAATACAGCCAAAGGAAAGCAGCAGAGCAGTGAGCCTGTGCACATCCTGAAGCGATCTTTCGCCAGGACTGTCTCTGTGGTATGTGCGTCCAAAGTAAATAAGTGTGAATTATTTCAATGATTTATCAGATTTTGGGTCTGTTCCAAAACTTAGTGAGCTGCCTTACTGTTTCCTGCCTACATAGGCAGCTGTCTTCTATGGCAGCATCCTCACTGAAATGGTCCCTCATAAAAGAGCAATTTGGAACACTCTACAGCTCTACATCTCCGCTCACTAGGTTTTGGAACAGACCATTTATTTCCTGTACGTTATTGAAAAAAAGGATGTTATTATAAATCTTGCTTATAGAACAATTTGCAAATTGAATGCGATACAAAAACAAATGTAAATGTATGAGGTACTCTATGATATACATTGCAGATCTTCAGTTAATTTACCAGTTGTGTGTTTGTTCTTGTGTCAGGAATGTTTTGAGTCTCTGCTGAGTATCCTGCACTGGAGCTGGACCACGCTGGTATTGGGTGTGGAGGAACTCAGAGGACTAAAGGGTTTCCAGTACACGGCCACCCTTCTGGACTTAGAGCGACTACGCTTTGTGGGCACTTGCTGCCTGCGACTGTTGCGTGTCTACATCTGCGAGATCTTCCCCATTTCTGGTATTTTGTATTCTTTGTTAAATTTGACATCAAGAAAGGTCTCTACTAGACGTAGACCAATGTATCTGTTTTAATGTTTAATTGGCACAGATAGTTGCTTTTTGGAACTATTGGTTATCTGCAAAAATCTTTCGATTCATTGTGCCTCCAACTGCATATCTTTTGAATAATAATATTCCTAATTCCTCATTAAACCTCATTTGGTTAAATATATAGTCTATAAAAAGCTCAACCTTGTAAATGCTTTAATGTAGAGCTTTGTAATGGAGCCAAGTCTCCATCAGTTCAAAATGAGAGTTCCTTGAGTGTTTGGCTGTGCCAATACTATCCAATATCAATATATTGTGATACTTTTCTTCAAAGTATTGTATTGATACTTTAGTATTGATATTGGTATTTTTATTAAACTATTTTTGTATTCAGATAATGTCCAACAGTTCAATAAAGAGTCGCCTAAATAAGTGTAAACGCAGAGTGGCGTTTCGACGAGAGAGACTGAAACTGAACCCATTTCACTTGTGGACACGCTGGTCCTTGTTTATCACCAGGACCATGCAAAAATATAAATTATCAGAGTAACCGTGATCTTCATTTGATTATATTGATATTGATTCTTAAAATCCCAAAAGCGATCTTTTATTATATCCAAATAATGATAAAAGTCGCAGACTGTGACTAAAATGTTCGCAAATGTACCCAAAAATAATCGATTACGACAATAATTTAAAATCTAGTCACCATTGGCGACAGTCGGGTTGTGTGAGTTCATATGCGGTTTTGTCAGATATCATCTTGTGAGATATTGAATACATCATTAGAGCGTCAGTGTGTCTCACACCACTTTTCACCCATTCTGTTGTGATGAGCTGCACCGCACACAGCAACAAACCCAGAAGGAGAGAGTTGTGACCAAATTACTCGTTTGAACTGGATCTTTTTCTAGGATCACCCGAAAAGAACTGAGGGTTTGATCTCATGAGCTCAGGTTAGCAGTTTGAAACAGATTGACTTTCTCAGCGAATCAGCCGTCAGTGAGCTCACAACTGGGAGCGCAGACATTTCAAAATAAGAGTCCCATGTGTATTTCAGGCTTCTATATAGTTAAAAGTCCCGTAATGTGTATCTTTTTCCTTCTGGTAATTATTGATTGGGATTGGAGTTGCACAACAAACTACATTTACATTAAATATCTGTAATTAACCACTGTCTGGTAATATTTCATATTTCTCTCAACAGTTCCTAAGAGAGTTCAGCATCCTTTTACTACATGTTGGGAGTAAAAGTTTGGTATGCCTTGCAATATGTGTTAAAAGATGAGATCCATCTAAACCATTTGTCATTGACAATGTATCTTATAAGCTATAATTTCCTCTTTGGTTTTGGTACAGTTAGATGTAGATCACAGTACGTAATAAAACGATCAACATAAACAAGGTTTCTGCCACACAGCACATTAGCCTCACAATAAATTGTATCAGAGTCTGAGGTCTGGACTCTCTCTTGGTCAGTCTCTCTCTCCGTTCTGCTGGTGGTGTGGGTGCTTTTATGCCGCTCTCCCCGTGCTCACTGGAATTAGAGACAGGTGTTAGGCAATAATGTAGCTCAGGTGTAAGTGCCCTTAACGCTTTCTCTTTCTCTCTTTCTCCGGACAGGCACTTTACCACACCCCTGCTGCCACATTGTAATAAGACAAATTAGGCATCTTAACAATAATCACACATACAACACACACACACACACACACACGCGCGCACACACACACACACACACACACATATATTTATATATATATATATACACTACCGTTCAAAAGTTTGGGGTCACTTACTCATTCTTTATTTATTTATTTATTTCACATTTTAGAATAATAGTAGTCAGCAAAACTATGGAATAATAGAAATGGAAATATGGGAATTATTTTGTGACCAAAAAAATCCAAAATAAATCCAAAACTATGTAATATTTTAGCATCTTCAAAGTAGTCACCCTTTGCCTAGATTTTGCAGACATGTACTCGTGACATTTTCTCAACCAACTTCTTGAGGAATCACCCCGGGATGCTTTTTAAACAGTATTGAAGGAGTTCCCATCTATGTTGGGCACTTATTGGCTTCTTTTCTTCATATTTTGATCCAAGTCATCCATTTCAAAAACTTTTTTTTTTTTTAGGAAATTTTAGATTTGTAATTAAATAAATGTATATGTTTTGGCAGAATAATATTTTGTCTACAAAGTTAATTTCAAACTTTTAAGCATACACCTTCAGATCAAAAGATTTTTAAGATCATGAGAAACATTTCAGACAAGTGACCCCAAACTTTTGAACGGTAGTGTATACACTCACCTAAAGGATTATTAGGAACACCATACTAATACTGTGTTTGACCCCCTTTCGCCTTCAGCACTGCCTTAATTCTACGTGGCATTGATTCAACAAGGTGCTGAAAGCATTCTTTACAAATGTTGGCCCATATTGATAGGATAGCATCTTGCAGTTGATGAAGATTTGTGGGATGCACATCCAGGGCACGAAGCTCCCATTCCACCACATCCCAAAGATGCTCTATTGGGTTGAGATCTGGTGACTGTGGGGGCCATTTTAGTACAGTGAACTCATTGTCATGTTCAAGAAACCAATTTGAAATGATTCGAGCTTTGTGACATGGTGCATTATCCTGCTGGAAGTAGCTATCAGAGGATGGGTACATGGTGGCCATAAAGGGATAGAGATGGTCAGAAACAATGCTCAGGTAGGCATTTAAACAATGCCCAATTGGCACTAAGGGGCCTAAAGTGTGCCAAGAAAACATCCCCCACACCATTACACCACCACCACCAGCCTGCACAGTGGTAACAAGGCATGATGGATCCATGCTCTCATTCTGTTTACGCCAAATTCTGACTCTACCATCTGAATGTCTCAACAGAAATCGAGACTCATCAGACCAGGCAACATTTTTCCAGTCTTCAACTGTCCAATTTTGGTGAGCTCTTGCAAATTGTAGCCTCTTTCCTATTTGTAGTGGAGATGAGTGGTACCTGGTGGGGTCTTCTGCTGTTGTTGCCCATCCGCCTCAAGGTTGTGCGTGTTGTGGCTTCACAAATGCTTTGCTGCATACCTCGGTTGTAACGAGTGGTTATTTCATTCAAAGTTGCTCTTCTATCAGCTTGAATCAGTCGGCCCATTCTCCTCTGACCTCTAGCATCAACAAGGCATTTTCGCCCACAGGACTGCCGCATACTGGATGTTTTTCCCTTTTTCACACCATTCTTTGTAAACCCTAGAAATGGTTGTGCATGAAAATCCCAGTAACTGAGCAGATTGTGAAATACTCAGACCGGCCCGTCTGGCACCAACAACCATGCCACGCTCAAAATTGCTTAAATCACCTTTCTTTCCCATTCTGACATTCAGTTTGGAGTTCAGAAGATTGTCTTGACCAGGACCACACCCCTAAATGCATTGAAGCAACTGCCATGTGATTGGTTGATTAGATAATTGCATTAATGAGAAATTGAACAGGTGTTCCTAATAATCCTTTAGGTGAGTGTATATACACACACACACATATTGATTGAATTCTCATAAACGACACTGTTCTTGCAAACAGTTTTCAGATGACTGAAATAGAGAAATAGAGTGAACTCATTACATGCGTGTGTTCCACGAGACACGCTTGGGCTTCACACCTCTGAACAAACAGCGATTCAGACACGCGCATCAACAGCTTTTCTGTTGTCTGTTCTTAAAAATAGAATAAAGAGTGTTTCTTCAAGCTCATGCCTTTGTGTCTAATAGCATTTCTTGTCATGTCACTCCGAGACGTCTTGCAGGTCGCCGGCACAGTGCCGGATAGATGAGCAAAATTGCCCGCCATGCACATGAAATAGACAACCTGCATTTGGCGGGTTGCAACTTGTAGGTGCTCATTTTAAATCCTGGGCTACAATTTTACATTTTTGTTGACTTCCCAACTCTACGGTTTTGTCATTTCTCTTTATTGTTGAACGGCGTATATCAACGAGCACCGATATTGGCATTGGGATTTTTATCAGACAACGACGATATCAGTTTACATCTTCGTGTTGCCTAGCCCTAGTTTGCGACAAAAGTGTACTCTCTTGTCTTGCTAGTGTGAAGAATAATGAAACGGGTGCAACGTTTTCAGTGTTGGAACATTGCTATAAAAAGAAAGATTCATGGCACACACCACAATTGATTAATGATTAATCAATTAATTAAGTGTTAATTCTAGGCTTGGGATTGGTGCCTTTTACACGCATCAGTAGTCGAAACTTTTACTGATGATTATCGATCTATATCAGCATTTTTCTGATATAAATTAGGCTTCTCATTGCACAATAGTCTGAAGAAGAACTGCTCAAAATTCTGCTGCATTACAGATCGCAACACACATATTATCACAGAACATAGATTATTTGCTCTCACTGGATGATATACTGTATATTGTGTATATGTATCTTTCATTTGCCTACATAATGTATTTTCAGTTACAAGTATGTCTTTTTGTGGTTTGACTGCTTGAATGAAACCTATTCAAGTATACATACAGAGGAATTGCATAATAAATGTTGCCATTTCTAATCATTAAGTTTGCGCAGTTACATCGCTTTCATACACTAACCTACAAAATCATCAACGTCACTTTGTTCATTCTTAAAGAAATACGAAGTCCTTCGTAACTTTATTGTGTATAGTGACTAGATTCACAATTTGGACTACCACGTGCACCGCAACAACGTGATATGCTTTGTCATACCACCGATGCAGTGCATCTTGTTCATGTGCAACTTGCGTCATTAAATGTTATATTACCCCCTTGTGGTCTCCCAAAGTTATTACACCATATTACATTAAACAGAAGGCCAACTGACAGTGATATGGATAGCAAACAAATTAGGCTTCTAATTTAAATGTCAGCTAATGTTAATATATTGTTGCCTCAAAAACATTTTGAGAAAGTAACGTGCCAATCAGTAAGCGCTTTATCGATATTTTATTACATTTAATGGAGTAACTTTACCCTGTAAATGTGTGTGATTGATTATTTGTTCCTTCGGGGCTTGCTGTAGAGAGAATATGCTAATATGCAGCTTCAGTGAGAAGAAAAACATTTGCATTTTACAGCTGAAAATTCGGCTAGTGGGACACCAGATGAAGTGACATTGTTAGGAAGGCTGAGCACTGCTTTCACTTTCCTGACACTGTGCTTGTAGACCTTGTCAACTGCTCTCATTGTTATTCACTGAATAGGTGCTGTCATGGGACTGTCAATGTCACAAGTGGAGTTATAGATGTAATCTATATTGATGTCACTCAAGTCCTTTAAGCACATGTAATGAGGAGTGAGACAGCTTTGAACCAGTGTGAAAGCTGTTACCCAGAGCCTTGGCCTAGTTTTTAAGGATCTTTTGACTAATTGCAAAAGGTCTGGTCCAAATTACAGCTTATTCATGTAGCTACCACGCAAAGTTAATTTTGTTTTTTAAGTGCTGTTTAGGGGTGGGTTAATCTGTAATAGTTTATAGCCCAATGGAACAGCATGAAAAAAAAAATCAAATAATGGTGCAGCAGACTTTGTCAAATGTTTTGCAGAAAACAATACATAAAAGAGTGGAAAAATAGCAGGTAATGTGTGTAGACAAAACATAATATATAGTCTTTGAAAGATTTGATGCCTGTGAGCTGACCAAATTTGACAAATCTGGTACATTGTAAACATTACTTTTTTTCCAGACTTTAAAAAAATAAAATAATAATAAAAACCAAGCCAGCCAATCATAGTATAGCTTGCCAGGTTTAAAAACGTTGTGCGCAATATTGCAATATGAGCCGAATTAAGCCTTATTGTCGCTGCCTGCATCTTATCCCATCTAGCCAGCACCAAAGCAGTTGTGGAGGAATCCAGCAAGCTGGCGGAGTGTGTAGGAAAGACCCGCAGCCTCCTGAAGAAAATTCTGTCAGAGGGGATGGACAACTGCCTGACCAAGCTGGACAATGACCCACAGGGATATCTGAGTCAGCCCCTCACGCTGCTGGAGGCCGTGCTTCAAGAGTGCCACAACACCTTCACTACATGCTTCCACTCATTCTACCCCACGCCTTCCCTGCAGTGGGCTTGCCTCTGTGATTTGCTCAACTGCCTTGACCAGGTAATCACTCTGAACCATAACACGGAAACAGGAGTTTGACCTTGTTGTTTGTAAGTGGCCCTAAATCAGCACAGGGCTGATGCTGCCTCATTTCAGCCTGTCTATAAATAAGTGTTTTTGTGGAGGTGGTCAAATGCAAATATCTACCACAGTGTGACATCACAATGTGGAGGAAGTAAAGAATGAGTTGTTTTGACAACTTGGTTTCATCAAATGCTCTTTTTGCAGTGAGGAAGTTTTGAGTTCTGAAATTTACAGTACGTTGTTTTAGTACAATTAACTCTTATATGTGAAAATATCAAGGAAATTTTGATTCCTCATGTCATGACCCCTTTAATCATTTTTGACATTTTCATTTTGCAGTCAATCCCAAATGTATTTAATTGCGCCCTTCTTCAATAACAGTTCATTTGCAAAGCTTGAATCGTATTATGACTGGTTAACAAGCAGTCGTATGCTGATTTTAGCCTCACATACACAGTCCATAGCATGGTGAAATTTGATGCTCGCACATAATTCCATTGAGGTGCAGATCGCCGGAAACACATCCAAATGGTCAAAGACATCTAGTGCATGTTTACATACACAACAATTAAAAATAGTGCAAATGGGCGCAAGAACAGCTGAATGAAACTGAATGACTGAATCTTCTTTTCTGAGTTGAAATACATGTTATATGCAAAAAAAGAAATATAATATTTATATATATTTTTAAATAGTCCAGATGGGTCCCCTTTGGTGTTCAGGAATAGTTAGTCCCACTAGGCCTGTCGGTCCTGCCCTCACCCTCTCTGCACCATAGGACATGACCAAGGGTGTGATGACGCATGTTGCGGGGCATGTAAATATAACTGAGCAATGCGTGTTGTGATGCCACGAACACACAGTTTTCAATACAAGACTTTTCAGAAGGGTGGGAATGATGAATGCACTTTTTAGACTGGGGAGTAAATTTTGAGTTATGAAATGTACAATATATTTTTATAGTACATTTACATCTTATATGTCTTAATATCAAGGAATATTAGATTTGCCATTTCATGACCCCTTTAAATGTCTTGAATTTTTTTTATGCATTTACCAATTCTGACATTACATTCCTACATTTTATTCAGCTCCGTGTGAGTTGAACATCATTTGGAATAGGGCAGAACTTTTGCGATGTGTCTGGGATCAATACACTAATGCACACACCATAAACACATACACAACAGGGATTCCGTGTCAGTGACCTCTTAACCGTAATTATTTTGTACAAATCAAACCCAGATAGAACTTGACAAAAATGAAGCACTTTCAATTGAATTGCCACAGAAGCACGTGAAGTCTTAACTATCACCTACAAGTCAAACAAGATTCATGGCCACGATGAGTGACCATTGCGGCTGGCTAGCTTGTTGGAGTACTCCCAGAATAGGTCTGATGACACTCCACTGAAAATGCATACAATTTCAACTTTGACCCAATTGATACTGATGTCGAAGGATCATCTAAGAACCGGAATATTCGTATGAAGTATTGCGTGGCCTGTTAACGCCCTGATGCAGATAATGTGAATGCAGCTTTTCCATTTGCTCTAGCAAAGGTAATAGCCACAGCCTGCCAACCGATTAATATTGTGGGGTGTATGAGGGTTTAAAGATGTTTGTCAATTTGTGAACCTTCCACTTAGACTTTGGGGAACTTTAACGTTACTTGAATTGGTGTTGTTTTAGTGTATTTCAATTTTTATGCTGTGGATGACTTTGTTTGGAAAATGTTAATACACATTATTGTTTTTTTCTTTCTTTTCCAAGACGAACTAAATGCATTTTGACAGGAAAAGAAAGTATATATGGTCCAATTTCAGCACCACTTTAACTGAAATATCATGCAATAAAGTAAATTTAATATTTTAATCCACTGACAGCACTAATAAAAACATTTCATGTATTAAAATAATAGTTTCAAATTAATACAGTAAATAAAATACCGTATTACATTTATGAGAATCTAATCAGAATTACCATTGAGAATAATGGGAATTGCACATCTGGATGGATCACGATAATGAGAATTTTGGGAGAAATGTGCTAATTTGTCATGGAAATAATGTAAAAAAAAAAAATAAATAACAAAAAAATAACAAAAAAACATAATACTTTGTCCTAACTAGATGCGACACGATCAGTTTTCAGCATCAAGTAATTTATCTGATCAATAGTTACATCCTTTTTACTATAAATTCTCCTCCCTGTCCAGTAGGTGGCGAGATGCACGAAGAATGCAAATCGCCAGGAACAAAAGAAGAATGTGAAAGTTAAAGTGGAGATTTATATGGCAAAAAGGACTTAAATATTAGTCTGTTTCTCACCCACACTATTATATCACTTTCTTTAATATTCAGGTAAAAGGAGCTGAATTTTAGGCCAATTAGATCTCTCTGTTGGCAGGGCTACCCAGTGCAAACCTGTTGCAACTAAAAAAAATGTCTTGTCATGGTTGCTGCCTCTTGTCACGTCTAGCCTCTTGACAGATTTAGGTCTAATTTGAGCTCTGAAATTTCTCCAATGACACACTAAATTAGAAAGATCCACTCAAAAAGATATTGCGATGTACTGATCTTAACATTGACATGTCAACCTGCAGGATATTCAAGAAGCAAACTTCCGCACATCGAGCAGTCGTCTGCTGGCTGCAGTGATGTCAGCACTGTGCAACACATCAGTCAGGTTGACCTCCATCTTGCCCATCGCGTACGACGGGGAGGTGCTGCTGCGCTCCATTGTCAAGCAGCTCAGCACGGAGAACGATTCTGCCCTTGCTTACCGCTTCCCCCTGCTGGTGGCACACATGGAGAAACTAAGTAACGTGAGTACTCACCCTGTCCTTTTAAATTAGGAAGACCAGATGAAAATGAAAACAATTGGGACTCGCTGGAGGTGTGAATGTTTTTGGTTTAATTCACAACAATCTGAAACAGAAAGGGGATTTAAGAAACATTGTTCATTTAAAATGGCTTGGATCTGGTATATGGAAACACTACAAGTCAATCCTGTATTTTAACATATCTCATGGATTTGAAATTCATCTCAAAGCAATCAGAATAATCGATGCATATTTCAAATTCGACATCAGTCTGTTTTAGCAGGTACAAAATTCTGTTTTGTTTTTATTGTATTTTGTTTAGACGGAGGAGAATCTGATGGGCATGACGACATTCCGGGAGGTTCTAGAGAAGATGCTTGTTATTGTGGTTCTTCCAGTGAGGAAGACTCTGAGGAAGGAGGTGGAGCTCTTTTCTCCTCATCTGGTGTCCAACACATGTGGTCTGCTGGCCAGTATTGTCAGTGAACTGACCGCCTCTGCTCTCGGCTCTGAGGTTAGATCATATCTCATAATAATATTTCACAAATTCTGTCTTTCTCTCATTTTCACTTCTACCAGTGATAACGCTGTGTATAACACATGGTATTTGAATGAAAGTTATATCACTTTATACTACAGTTAGTTCCGGTCCTTGAATCTGAGTGGCTGAGACACATTCCATGAATACTGATGTCTCAGAACATCCGCACTCGGACGCTTCACTGTTTTTAACACTCCACTCATGTTCGTGGTGTTTTTAAACTAAAGTGTAAGAGCAGTGCTGATGTGTAAAAGAGCTAGATGTGTCTTTTCATTTTTCCCCATGACATTAAAGATTTTAGCCTGCAGGTGGTGAAAAATGACAATTTGTATGTGTTATAAGCCAGTTAAGTTTGACATGCATGTGAGTCTGCGCACGTCAGTCAGCGAGCGGTTTCTTTAAAGTCAGTAGTTTTTTGACTACAGCTGGAAATACAGTTAAACTAACAGCTTTCGCATTAAGACTTGCTGAAGAATCTTTCATGTCTGAAGAGTTTGTAGTCGGCGAATAGATGCATTTCTATGCCCAGCCTTATTGTTCGAAACACAGTACTCAGTCAAACAGAGGGATAGAGGAGGCGGGAATGTGTGTCACCTCTTCTCCATTCTGAACCGGTGTTTGTGTTTGACGGACCACTGAATATAGAGAGTGATACCACAGTGAATACATTCTGTAGGTGTAACAGTCAGCCAAAATAAAGTCGTTTTTAATGGTCTTATATTATGCTGGCTTCGATATTCTGTTATGAGAATGATTTTGGGCCGGTGCAAGTTCACAGCAGAAGTGGTTACCAGGTGTGATTCCTCTTCAGCCTCTTCAGTACCTCTTAGTTTGATTTCAGAGTACTCCGTTTCAAACAAATAAGGCTGGGCATAGAAATGCATCTATTCTCCAACTACAAACTTTCATAAAAATTTTGTATTAAGTTCTGTTCTATATATAAATGCATGGTTGCCAAAAGTTTTCTTTAATAGCTCCTGATGTAACTTGCTCAGTGAGATTGGTTTTACCCTTTGTTTGCGGGAGAACAGATGCCGGTAGGAAAGCTTGACGGCATTAGCAACAGGACTTATAGCGGAGGGTCAGTTCCAATCCACACCATGGAGAACAGTTAGCACATCAGTTAAAATTTTTACATTTTAGTGTGCATTGCACATGCGAAAGAGAGCGTATTCCAAGCTCTCTCTATTTGTGATGAAAAATAAATTTCTCCTCCTGCATTTGACTTGTTTCAGAGTCGTCCCACGTTCTGTGTATTCATCTTTCTCACACTCCGTCTCACTTGCAGCCTGGTGGAGCATCAAGCACACAGATATCACCATACCTTCCAGTCGTATGGAACAGTATCAGAGCGGTCTTGAAGAGAACACATATGCTCTTACTCCTTGTTCTGGGCAAAATCACAAACTTACACTCTGCAATGCTCACATACTCTGGTACACACACAAACTTCCGTGTCCTTGAGTTCACATTTTGTGGAGCTTTTGTCTCCTCTAATTGCATTACAGCAAGCCCACTGGACATAAATAGCTTTCATCCGTTGGAGGTGAAATATCACCCTGTTTTACCCAGTCATCATGGAAGATTGTCATGGGCACAGGTGTGTACGCCACAGGACCACAATGGCCTACTGAATTCCATCTCTCAGACGACTGAGAAAAGGCCACTGTCTGGTTGCCATAGCAACCAGCTCTGAAAAAATATGCTGGGCTCTGAAATATTTATTAATTTATAAATTGCTCTTTGTGCAATATCTGTAAACATGTTTTTTTTTGTTTGTTTTTTTGGTTTGTGACCTTGTAAGTATAGTTAGAATAATACAATAGCAAAAAGTACGAACAACAGCAAAAATAGAGTTACACAATAGCCATCCACTTTCATCTGTTTCGTAATAGAGGAAAAGTATTGCTTTCGGTGTTGGTTGTCAAGGAAATTCCTGTTTGATTACAAAAACATCACTTGATTCCGCTTCTATCTGATGCTGCCACTTGGTGGAAAATAAGTGACACTTCATTTTAAAGCCATAGTTCACCCAAAAATAAAGATCCTGTCATTGATACCCTTGTGTTGTTGCAAACCAGTATGACTTACTTTCTTCCATGGAACACAAAAGGAGTAATTTTGAAGAGTTAATACATTTTTGTTTTCCCTATAAATAAAGACAAATACAATACAATGCCAAAACATATTAAAACAGGCGTTAAACCTCCTTGATAATCAGTACAGAAAATGCTTCCTTTCTGAATGTAAATTCTAATACACAACTGAAACTTTTGCAATGTGGTTGTGCAGGTGGATGGGCTGAACTCCCTGCACTCTGTGAAGTCCACCCCCAACCGCTTCACTAAGACCAGCCAGGGCCGGAGCTGGAACACTGGGAACGGATCCCCAGATGCCATCTGCTTCACCATGGACAGGCCAGGGGTGGTGCTGGTGGGATTTTGTGTATATGGAGGAGGAGGCATCCACGAGTTCGAGCTGGAGGTGCTCGCAGACGATGTGAGTCATTTTTTTATTTTCATTATTGGTGTGGGGGAAGCTACTTTGAAACTTTCACTGATCAAACTACAAGCCTGTGACAATAAATGGTTCAAGGAACGAAAACGAGAACGGAGTGTAACCGGAAACAGGAACAAAATCCCTTTCAGTTGTTCCAGCTTGAAAACATACTTTTTAAAGGCTGGTAATAACCATTTAATTTTGTTCTGATATTCTTTTATGAAACCAAAGCACAAAGGGTTTATCACAGTACATTTTCAGTATTACACCACTTCCTGTTGCCTGAAAAAATTAGGCTTCTCTCTTTGTAGGAGATTTTAAGCATAATTAGCGCTTTGATTCTGAAGGAAAGCGCTAGTTAGAAAAAAACGGTATTTCATTTTTTTTTTTTTTTTAATCATTCGGTCCGCAAAAGGTGCCTCCCAACCATAGAACGGAGTACTGTCATTTCAAAAAGATCTTTATTAACCGTTCTTTTACTTAGTTCTAAACTGTTACCATTCGGAACGGAGACTGTGGAACACCGAAACCGGAGCGAAAATTTTTAAATGTCTGAACTAGAATGAAACTACCCTTTTTACAAGCTAGTAATTAATGTAGCTATCTACGTTGTAGTTATCTAAGGGGGAAATTGTTGAAAATATATTCAGTAAAATCATTTATAATATTTCAGAGCCCTATTTTTCTGTCACAGAAAAATTATTATAGCAACTGCACTACATGCATCAAAACACTAGAATATGCTTTAATTAATGTGACTGGTTTAAAAACATAGTGATAAACAGCCGCATTTAACTAAATATTTTTCAATCAAAAAAGATCTGAAATGCTGTCAAGGGACTCGAATCTGTGGACAGTTTCTTTGTAGAAACTGTCAAAACTGATTCATTGGAATTAATCTGAATCATTTACTGCAAATCTATACCATTTTGAAAGCTGAACTATTATCACACTACTGAAAAATGTTGATAAGCAAGTTTTAATAAGTTTCTCCCCAACGTTGTTCATTACGTGATACACTTTTTGCCAGTTAGAGCTTGTGAAATAGTTGTCCCAACATCTCACGCTCTTGTTTGCCTCTGTCTTCTGCTCTGTCCATCTGTGCTGTTTTATCAGGCTCAGACGGAGCACCCTGGAGATTCCACCCACTCTCACAGGTGGACGTCTCTGGAGCTGGTCAAAGGCACATACAGCACAGACGACTCCACCAGTGACATCGCTGAGATCCGCCTGGACAAAGCTGTTCCTCTCAAGGTGCTGGGAATTGCACACATTAATTACATGTGGCAGAAACTTGATTTCACTACCAACTCACTTCCACTCTGTTTCTCTTGTTCTTTGTAGGAGAATGTGAAATATGCTGTCCGTCTGCGTAACTATGGCAGCCGCACAGCCAATGGGGATGGAGGTATGACCACCGTACAGTGCTCTGATGGCGTTACCTTCACCTTCAGTACCTGCAGCCTGAGCAGCAATGGCACTAACCAGACCAGAGGCCAAATCCCTCAAATACTCTATTACAGGTGCATTATCTATTTCACTTTGTCCATGTACTAAATTCATATTACATATAAATAAATGTCTAATTACTAGGGCTGTTGATTTAACATGTTAATTCAGTGTGATTTAATTATATAACAAATAACCCGTTAAACGCAATTAATCTTGTGTCCGGAACACAATAAGGAATTTTCCTACCATTGGTGCAATTCAAGCTTGAAGTACTACCTGTTTTCAGCAAAGGGCAGTAGGTGCTACTCCAGCTGTATTGGCAACAGAGAACTGTACATTTATGTCTATTTGTACGGCTTTTGCCCTATGTGTAAAACAAATGTGGGGTTGCGGGAACCGGATCGGTTGGGAAGAAAATCATTCTGTGCCAAGAGTGGGTGAACATGGGGTAAAATTCAGCGTGAGCATTCGGGTGCAGGATAGAAACTTGCAGTAGCGGGTGGGTGCAGGATGGAAAAAAACAGTCCCGTGCAGACCTCCAGTACAGAAAACAAACCAAACTAATTATTGCTTGGTACTAGCAACAGCACAAGATGAGAATGCGTTATGTTCAAACATCTGGACAGAGCGTAATTCCAAATGCAGGAATCTCGAGATGTGATTTCAAACTACGTTTATTTTGACACAGCGACCTTAAAACGGGATGTTTTTGATGTGATGCAACCAAAGTGAGACACTCCAAAAGAGTCTGTCTGATGCATTTGTACAATGATTCGTCCTTAGAAAAGCCCTTTTTAGATCAATCGACTGTAGATCAATGATAGGCTTCAATGGTCTGGAAATAAACAATAAATTGACTTACAAAGCCACTTTTTGTAGTCTTATAAATGCTTTACTCCTTTGCCATGATGATGTAATGCATTTTAATTATCTGAATTGTTATATTTGTAATATACAGTATATTATATTTGTAGTTATTTAAATACAACAATTTATAATTATTTTAGCATTATATATTGAATTATTATTATTATTATTTGTTGGCCTTTCTCCGCAAATATTTTTATATGCGATTCATTGTGATTAATTGTTAACAAATACAACATTACAGTAGTAAGTGTTACCATGTATGTTTATGTGTATAAACACAAAGTTGGCTTTGAGCTGCTATTTTGGGTTTTACACGTAATCAGACCACGTTTTCCTGTAATGTAGTATTTTTTAGTTACTGCATAACAATTACGGATCTGTCATTACTCACATTAGATATTATGTGATTTTTATTTGCTTGACCAGAATACATGTTCAGACATTCCATATTGCATACTTTCTACTGTATGTGTATTGGTGCATTTATAGATTTTAGTCATGTTGATTGTGTTTGTGTTACAGGAGTGAATATGATGGTGACCTGCAGTCGCAGCTGATAAGCAAAGCCAATGAAGAGGACAAAAACTGCAGTCGAGCTCTGTCTGTGGTCAGTGTGGTTGTGCAAGCAGCCAAAGACCTTCTCCACAGGGCCTTTGCTGTGGATGGTGAGGAACCTTCCACAGATCAGCATTATTAGTATACATTTAGAGATAATCTGTAGAATGTACTGATTTATTGACATCACTGTTATCTCTTCAGGCGAAGACATCCCAGAACTCCTGAGCTCCTCCAGTCTATTCTCAATGCTGCTTCCACTCATTTTGGCATACATCGGTCCTGTGGCTTCCTCTTTGCCTAAGGTAAGCATGTTTATAAGTGTGTATTATCAAAAGGTTCCCGGTGACTAACGGTATTCCATTTTTTATTTTGTCTCTTCCTTTAGGCTGCTGTGGAGGTGTTTGGTTTGGTGCAGGAACTTCTTCCGGCTGTTTCTGCCCTCAACCAGAAATATGCCCCTCCCGCCTTCAATCCCAACCAGTCCACAGACAGCAACACTGGGAACCAGCCAGAGCAGGGCCTATCAGCTTGCACCACCTCTAGTCATTATGCTGTCATAGAGAGTGATCACCCATACAAACAGTCTGGCGTCACTCAGTACAAGGTACAACAGTAGTTTTAACGTCCTGATATTGAGCAAAAAGAGGCAGAAATCACATGTTGACGAGGGCTGTGCAATGAAAAAAATCCCTAACCCCTCATTTATTTTTCAGAGAATCCATAATTTCACCCAAACAGCTGTTGTGTTCATAAAGATTCAAATTTCAAATGCAGTAAAAATTTACTTAACCAAGTTCCACACAGTTTTTGGTCATTTACATACACAAAAATGTATCAACGTCCTTTATGCACCAATACAACAATACATAGTAACCAGATACAGTAGGTAAAACTGTAAAAAATATTTTGGCCTGACAAAGCCTTGTCTAAAAGTCTAGTTTTAAAGGTTTGATGGTTATAGTGACAATATAGATATATAGATAGATAGACATCTAGCACCCAAATGTCAATGATGTAGAAAGGAAGTCCCACTTTTTAGATACAGATATCACCTGTCAATCGTCTCGGGAACGCACATGTGCATTAGCTATACAACCCGTGAAAATGTAAATTTTTTTAGCGTAATCTGTGGTAAAGAAGTAAAAAAAAATTTACCAGCATTGTCAGATTTTACTGCTGATTTGAAATGTCCTTTGATCGTAATCTTGACCAACCGTTTTTTAGATTTTGGTGTTCCCCCATTCAAATACATAGGTGCTGCACTGGCATGACTGAAAATATTCTCCCGAGAGCATTCCAAAGATGGCCGACAGTGGACTGACTTGGTAGAAAGACTTTGATTGCACACAAAGTCAAAACAGTCTGAAGGTCTGTGCTGAGTTTGGTGGATGTAACTTGAAATCTCAAGGAGAA
Organism: Moxostoma hubbsi; assembly: GCA_032164185.1. NCBI lineage: Eukaryota > Metazoa > Chordata > Actinopteri > Cypriniformes > Catostomidae > Moxostoma > Moxostoma hubbsi. The sequence goes on from JAVLUX010000011.1 coordinate 34,000,207, forward strand.
GTTACAAGTGATAAGTTTTGTTTTTGTTTATGGATAAAAAAAAAAAAAAGAACACTGAACCATAGGCCTATACCATGAAGCAAGTTGAACAAATGCTGGATATGTAACCATGGTTCTGTAAATTCCGGATGGCAGCCAGAGACGATGTTACAGTAATGGATGTTCGCAACACCAGCCAAATTGGTCGAAAAAAGTATACCAATGAAGTCAGGTAGTGATGTAAACCAAGCTGAGGGAATATAAATCACTGCAGCTCGGCACCCAGCCTTGGAATGTTGTTGCACATTCCGTGTGATGAGGAACTCTGGCCGTCATCCAGAATTTACAGAACCACGTTTACATACATAACCAATATTCCTACTAACCGCCAGAGAATGTGTTATAGTAATGGATGTCCAATACCAACAAAGTCACAAGGAATTGATTCACCAGACAGCAGGGGTTATTAGCTGAGCCCACATCATGGGATGAGGCAACATTAATCTTGCAGAAGTGCATCGGGCCGCAGTACACAGATGTCAACAAGGGAAACACCCCTAAAGGATGCCCATGAAGAGGAGACCGCCCTGGTGTAATGGCAAGTGACTGTCTCAGGCAAGGGTCGTTGAGCCTTCTTGTATGCCATGATGATAACCTCCAAAACCCACCATGAAAACCTCTGTTTTGATAGAGGGGCACCCTTTTTAATGCCCTGAAAACAGAAAAACAACTAGACTGTGCAGTAGCCTCTACATAACATCTCAAAACCCGCACGAGACACAAGGAAAGGAAAGAAACCACTCAATGGACTGGTAAACAAGCTGGTTCAGGAGCACCTTAGGAAGGAAGGTTGGGTTGGGCCAGAGGGTAACACCAGCACCTTCTGGTTTCCATCTCATGCAGGACTGACTAACAGACAATGCATGAAGCTTGCTAACCCTCTTTAGTGAAAGCAACGGCTATAAGGAAGGTCACTTTTAAAGACTTCAACTTAAGGAATGCATTCTCCAACAATTCAAAGAGAAGTAGACACACAGATTCCAACACCAAATGCAAGTCCCACATTGGGGAATGGGAGTGTAAGTAGGATTAAGAAGTCTTGCAACCTTATTGAAGCTGCAAATCAAACTTTGGGAAACTAGAGATAAGCCCAAATTTGGTGAGCGGTGCTCACCTGTTCCCCTGGATGTAACCAGTTCCTGGACAGAGCATCTGCAGCCTGTTTGGCTATCCCTGGCAGGTGGACACCCCTCAATGATGCAAAGTGGGTAAGCAACAATGTGAGAATGCTATGAGTGAGCCTTAACAAGCTTCTTGGCTTTGTGCCCCCTTGATGGTTCAGATAGAAAACAGTTGAAGTATTGTCTGAACGCACAAGCACATGGTGGCCCGCCAACACTGGAGAGAAGTACTTCAAGGCCAGAAAAATGGCATGCATCTCCAGAAGGTTGATGCCACTGATGCCTCTGTTGTTCCAAACTCCACCCCAACCCTTGAGGGATGCATCAGATGTTACCACATCCCGATGGGGGGAACAACACCTAATGGAATGCCTGCTACCAATAAGTCCAGGGAATTCCACTGCCGAAGGGCATATGTGCAGCGGTCAGACACCACAATCAATCTGTGAGGATGACAGTATAGATTCAACTGAAGGCTGTTGTTCCACACCTGTAGGGGGTGTAGGTGAAGCAGCCCCAGGGGACTCACAGAAGTGGCTGCCGTCAACATCCCGATTAGCCTCAGTAATAATCCATACTGAGGGGTCATGCCCAGATGAAATTCAGCAAGAATCTTTAGTATGTCCGCTGTCCGGGACTGAAATAGAGAGACATGCATCGTGACAGAATTGATTGTCATACCGATAAACGGGATGGACTCTGTTCACTGAGAGACCCAACCTGGCAACATGATCCAGCCGCTGAGTGTTGTGAATAGCTTGAACTCTCGTCCGAGCACATAAGAGCCAGTCGTCCGGGTAGGATAAAATTTGGACCACAGGGTTGATAGGGCAGCTTTCACACATCTTGTAAACAATCAAGGGGCCAGAGAAAGCCTGAATGGCAGAATCCTGAACTGATATGCTTGGTTTTTTAAACTGTAGCAGGGAACTTAGGAACTTGTAATGCACGGCAATCGGAACACGAATGTATGTATCTGTCAGTCGATGCTCGTAAACCAATCTCCTTCTGTCACCGACCGAAGAATGTCATCATGCACAACATTAGAAAGGGGAGCCCCTTTAAGAATCTGTTAAGTCTCCTTAAATCTAAGATTGGACAGAAACATCTGTCTCGCTTTGGAACAAGGAAGTAGGTTGAGGAAAAATCATCCCTTTGAACTAGGGGGTGAAATTTCTTTATTGCTCTCTTCTCTAACAAGGAAACAATTTCTAGAGAGAGAGCTGCTGAACGTACTGAGCCTACCACCGCAGTCGGAGTACCGAAAAATTCGGAGGCTGGTGTCGGAACTGAAGAGAATATCCATTTGATAAAATCGCCAAGACCCAACAGTCTGATACTTGTCTCTGCAGTAACTCCGATGACGAACTGAGAAGAATCTGACTACCAGCCCAAATACTTCAGGTCTTGCAAGTCAGGCCTTGTGAAGTTGTAGGGGGGTGCTCAACACCTGCGTGGTCACGGCATAATGGGCAGCAATCAAGCCCATCACTAGGAATGAGCTCATTCAGAGTCTACAATTCAGGGGTAGGCAGGAGAAATTGAGCTGTATGACATTTCGACTGTCAAGTATCCCTTGGATAGAACCACAGGGAGTGATTGCTATATTCAAATGTGTCACAACCTCCAGATGAACTGCAAGGATCTGTGGAGGATGGAGCCCAGAGCAATATTACCACGTAAATTGCTCATCACACCCACGGATGGGACCGACGGGCATAAAAAGAAAGAAAAATAAACACAAAATGAGTGCGATAAACACGAGCACAGCAGCTCGAGTCCAATGGCTTATTAATTCAACAGACAGTAATACACTAACAAAGATACGGGCTAAAGGGGAACCTAGCCCGAAGCACGGATGACACCCCGCCGGATAAAACCAAGAGGCACAGTGAGACTGATGAAATAAATGAGCTCAGTATGAATAAAAAGACTCACTGATCGAAGTCTGTAGAAAACAGTCCAAACCAAATCCATATCATCACAGCTTGGGAGGACGAGTCTTTGCTGCTTCTAGAAAAAACCTGTACTAGACTATGCGATGAACACTATATGAATTAATCTGATGGTTAAAAAGTGAAAGAGGCTGGGTGCCGAGCTGCAGTGGCTTATATTCCCTTAGTTTAGCTAATGTGTTTTTGTATACTTTTTAACTATCTGTCTAGCGCTGCGATCATCCATTACTGTAACACCTTCTCTGGCAGTCAGAAGGAATGTAACAGAACTTGGTGTTCGAGGATTGGTTTCGAGTGTCAAAACCAAACCAATTCAATCAGGTTTTATTGGTACCATGATGCAGCTCATCTACTTTCTCTGTCAACTCAGGGTTTGATCCTTAGTTTAAAATTAGTTAACATGCTCGTGCACATGAATAAATGATGATTGCAACGAACAGCCAATCACATGAAACATGGAAAGAACGAGCGCAATTGAGATTCACTTCTCGTGAGAGTCAGGATTTATCTCTCCCCTGAAGGCCGATCATTATGAAAATATGAAGAATTCAAATACATTTAATCAGCACAGCAGGAGATTGTTATAAAAAAGAATAATGAAAACAAATTTACACTGCACAAGAGATCGCCATAAAATCATGAAGGATTAAAACATGATGATTTGCACAGCACAAGGGATCACTGTACAATTAAATCAAATTTAAAGACATTTACACTGCAAGAAGAAACAGCGGCGGCTGCGAGAGCTCAAGAGGAGTGCTGGAAACAAATTCTGTATGTGCTAAAAATATAAAACAGCTGATATATCAATGCGTAAGTGAATTCATATAAGTGAACAACAAGAACACGGGATTATTCATTTTAAAAGCTTACAACCTTTTATTTATTTAAAGTATTAAAGATTTTATATTAATTTAAATTGAAAGCTTAATATAAATTTTTAGCATTTAATATCATCATATTAAAAATTAATATAGGCTATTGAATAATTCAAACGTGAGCACTTCGAATACTGTATGCAATAATTAGAATGCAGTGCGAAGACCTATTTGTTCATTGTTTAAGACGTATTTTGTTTACTACAAAGTTTCACGTGAAATACTGTATGTTCCATCTCTTGTCCATGAAACAAAGGTGTTTGAGAGGCATTCGTCCCTTTTATAGCCTTCTTGTACAGTGATTATACTTTTAATATCTCTATCAATATCATTATTGGCAGGCATTTTATTAATCCATCTTACTAGCTAGTATCTTACTATAGAAAGCCTAATATTATATATTTTTATAGATATTTTATTTTTATGGCGAGTAGGTACACAGTTAGTGTTTTTATATCAAATAAAAGACTGCCATATATCTATATTTAGACTCTCAAATAAAAATGTTATCATAAGAGTCGATTTTTTTGGATTTCAAAGATATTTTTTTCTGTAGAGTGCACTTTACGAGAAACTTGATTGTGTCAGAGATGTCTCTTTACTCAACTGATTGGTTCAGTATCTGTTAGCGATCTGTTAGCTGCCATGGAGCAGGTTATGTAGCGTAACTTTCTATGGCGATAAACACTGCTAAAAGCAGACCAACCTTCATGATACTTGATGCAAACTATACTGAAACTACCTGGCTAGCAACCGAAACAGGTTTCATGGGATAGGCCATATGTCTATAGAATAACAGTATGTCAAGCTAGCATAATAAACAGTAATATGTACCTAGGTATACTTGTACTAAAATGTTAAATACATGAAAAAAGTAAAACGGAGAACATTTTTAGTGATGACTAGTAAGTTTAATAAAACTGATTTGAATTCTGAAGTCAGTCGAACTTACCAACTCTTACAATTGTTCTTGCTGCTGAAGTTATAAACATCTGTCTTACTGCTTTTGTTCTCAAGTCACAAGACAAGGAATAACTTAAAACTAGGACACAGTCTTTTGGAAACTCGATAGCCAAAACGCATTAAAATCATTGTAAATTTACAATGTTGCTCAATTTTATATCACCAGCAAAATCATTGCAAATATATTGTGAATATATAATATATAGCCCAGCCCTAATATTAACTATGCCTGTGAATGACATTATCAGTGTTCATGTGAACCATGTGCAGTTTGCTGAATTGATTCCTCTAAATTATGCACTGTCATGTTATGTGCTAATGGATGAAATTGAAGCCTAGTTACAAATTGAGATGCAGTGTGACCAGTATACCATCATCAGCGCTTTTTATCACCTTTCCTCTGCACTTGCTTCAGGTTTCTTTCCCAGACTGTGTTCGCTGGATTACCATTGAATTTGACCCTCAGTGTGGCACGGCACAACCAGAGGATGTTCTACGTCTGCTAATACCCAGTCGATCACTGCACTTTTCTGGGCTCGCCTCCAAAGCTCTGGCCCACGAGACCATCAACAGCTGGACGGAGCTCAAGAAGTTCTTTGGCTCCAGTGGCTGGCCCACCGCCATCTTGGTGCTGCCAGGTAACTGTCACATCCCAGACTGCCATACACAGCTGAAAAAAAAAAATATTTAAAATAATTGTTCTAGTTTTTAAGGGTCGATTAATAGAGTTAAACTTCTATTGTGTTTATCTTTAATTATTTATGTATTTTGGTTATTTTGAAGAGTGTTGAATGATTACATTTGCCAGAATTTTGCAATTTTGGGATTTTCCCTGTTGGTGACTGGGTGTTGATTTTTTTAATTTTTTTTTCATGAACTTTCATAATTTTTATTTGATATTTGTGTGCGGTTAGTTATTGTATTATTGTTTTATTATTCGTTCATCAGAAATGTTTTTAGGATTATTTCAATCAGGATTTTTACAGTACATCATGGTCTCAAAGCAGCTTTGTCATTATCAAAACTGTCAGTATTTGATCATTTTAATTCAGAAACAATTTATATATTTTAAATCTGGATAAACCTTGGACTTGCTAACATGATTTAGCTAGCAGTCAATTTACATATATATATATATATATATATAAGTATGAATTGGGGCTGTTTTAAAAGCAAACGTGGTCACACCGAATATTGCTTTTTTATGTTTCCTGGACTTTGTATGACATTAAGTTATAAATAAAGACTATTTGTCATTATTTTTGAAGCCATCCTCACTATGCAACATTTTTCTGTCTAAAATTAAGTGTCTAAAACTTTTGCACAGTACTGTGTGCGTGCGTGTACATATCCTTCAAAAATGTATCCTTATATATATATATATATAATGTGTTCACTGGCGGCCAAAAGTTTGGAATAATGTACAGATTTTGCTCTTATGGAAAGAAATTGGTACTTTTATTCACCAAAGTGGCATTCAGCTGATCACAATTTGTGGTCAGGAGATTAATAACATGACAAATTACTATTACAGTTTAAAAAAAAAAAAATTCAGAACTTCTTAAACTACTTCAAAGTGTTCACATCAAAAAATCCTCCATGTGCAGCAATGACAGCTTTGCAGATTCTTGATATTCTAGCTGTCAGTTTGTCCAGATACTCAGGTGACATTTCACCCCACACTTCCTGTAGCACTTGCCATAGATGTGACTGTCTTGTCGGGCACTTCTCACACACCTTACAGTCTAGCTGATCCCACAAAAGCTCAATAGGGTTAAGATCCATAACACTCTTTTCCAATGATCTGTTGTCCAATGTCAGTGTTTCTTTACCTACTTTAAACTTTTATTTTTGGTTTCTGTTTCAAAAGTGGCTTTTTCTTTGCGATTCTTCCCATAAGTCCTGCACCCCTGAGTCTTCTCTTTACTGTTGTACATGAAACTGGTGTTGAGTGGGTAGAATTCAATGAAGCTGTCAGCGGAGGACATGTGAGGCATCTATTTCTCAAACTAGAGACTCTGATGTTCTTATCCTCTTGTTTAGTTGTACATCTGGACCTTCCACATCTCTTCTGTCCTTGTTAGATCCAGTTGTCCTTTGTCTTTGAAGACTGTACTATAGTGTACACCTTTGTATGAAATCTTCAGTTTTTTGGCAATTTCAAGCATTAATTTCAAGCATTGTCTAACCTTCATTCCTCAAAACAATGATTGACTGATGAGTTTCTAGAGAAACATGCCAGTCTATTGCATACTGTGGCAACTTAAACCCAAACACAAAGACAATGTTAAGCTTCATTTAACAAACCAAATATCTTTCAACTGTATTTTATATAATGGCAAGTGATTTTCTAGTAGCAGTTTAGCATGAATACTCAATGATAAGGTGTTGGAGTGATGGCTGCTGGAAAATGGGGCCTGTCTAGATTTGATCAAAAATACATTTTTTCAAATAGTGATGGTGCTGTTTTTTACATCAGTAATGTCCCGACTATATTTTGGGATCAGTTGAATGCCACTTTGATGAATTAAAGCACCAATTTACATCCGAAACAGCAAAATCTGTACATTATTCCAAAAGTTTGGCCACCGGTGTAGAGATATGCTAGCTAAATCATGTTAACAAGTCCAAGGTTTACCCATTTTTTTTCTCCAAAAAGAAAAATATATAATAGACATTGCATGTCACTACCATCACACACCTAATACATCTAAGTCCAAACCATTGCACAATATACCAAAATCCACTTGTTGGTTGATCAAGGCCATAATCAGGTCTTTATTCCAGGGCATAGAAGAAGAATAAGTTTGATTTTTAATATTTTAAGTAGTTAAAAGTTGAATTATGCCTTCATTCTGATTAACATACTGGTTTGAGAGCCAGTTCAGTGAATACAATTTATGGACATGTTTGAATAACATTATTTACAGGCCCTTGAGTGAGTATCTTTACACTGTCATCAGATAAATCCTTGAAACATTGTGCCCCTGATGATAGATGAACTCATCTATCCAACCGGAAAAATATGGGGTTGTTTACAGAATTGAATCTCTATGAAGACTGTCATTATTTGGACGTCTGCCACGCTGCTGTCATTATTCAAGAGTTACGCTACACTGGCTCACTCACTGATAAACACTTTTTTTTTTTTTTTTCAATCTAAGGTAATGAAGCGCTCTTCTCCTTGGAAACTGCATCGGATTATGTGAAAGATGAGAAGGCCTGTTTCTACGGATTCAAATGTGTAGCTGTTGGTTATGAGTTTAACCCTGGTCTTGATGAGGTATGACATTACATAAGCCCTATAAGGGGAAATGTCTGTGTATTTGCAAACATAATGACTGTTTTCAAACATATTTGTGTCCTACATTTAGTTTTTTGTATTGTGGTTTCTGATGTTTTTTTTGTATTTTTATTGGAGTGTTTCACCCCTACTAAGGACATAAATGACCTGAATAAAATAATAATAATTATATATATACACAATTTATACACACACACACACACACACACACACACACACACACACACACACACACACACACACATATATATGTGTGTGTGTGTGTGTGTGTGTGTGTGTGTGTGTGTGTGTGTATATATATATACACACACACACACAACACACACAGTATTCAGCACAATATAGCCAAAAATATTTGCACCCTTGCTAAATATGAGAAAAGAAGGCTGTGAAAAATCCTTATTGTTTATACTTTTGGTCTTTCATTCAAAATATTCTCAAAAATATATCCTCAAATAAATATCAAACAATTCCAAAAACAATGCAAAATTTATGAACAAAATTTTTTGTCAAATATATGTGTGACACAATTATTGTCACCCTTGTATTTAATACTTTGTGCAACCTCCAATTGTCAAGATGTCAGCTCTGAGTGTTCTCCTATAATGTCTAATGAGGTTGGAGAACACATGGCAAGTGATCTGAAACAAGTCCTCCAAACTGAATCTCTCCAGATCCTTCAAATTCAGAGGTCCACGCTGGGGGTCTCTCCTCTTCAGTTCACCCCACAGGTTTTTCATGGTTCAGGTCAGGGAACTGGGATGGCCATGGCAGAACCAAGATTTTGTGGTCAGTGAACTATTTTTGACCACCTTCAGATCTGTGGACTCTTCTGTCTGATATTTTGTACCGGAGGAAAAGACTCTTTGCCGTTGACCTTGGATTATTCTGTGTTTTTCTTTTGTTGACGTCTCTCTGGCTGTGCCTTCGCTGCTTGCGGTGCAGGCTTTGCTGTGTCTTAACCAGGTGGATGGATTGGTTCTGTCTTCTCCTTTGGTTTTATTGCAGTATTAGTGGACTGGCATTTCATTGGGCAAAACTCACACTACCCGTCTGCTCTGCTGTGCATTGGCACAAACAGGATGTATTTCTACACTACTTCGGATCTGCTACGTCTAAACTAATTTTTAAACTAAGTCTGCGCTAATCTGGGGATTGTACGTCGCCATCGTTATAGTCATCGGGGGTCTCGTCGCACTTATGAGAAATCTTATACCTGCCTCGCATCTAACAAATTGTATTCCTTCATTATGGCCAACTACCCGTCATTTCGCCAATAGACTGGTTGCTGCGAGCAATGGTATTAACTTTGATCATATTCGCGTATTGGAATCAACCACAATGGAACCTTCAACTACAGCCTCCTCTCCTGTTAAAAGGGCATTAATTAATGACAGGTCTCTTTCTAATAAATCCTTTGTTTTGAATTACTTTTTTAGTTCTATGGATTTGGACTTTTTATTCTTGACAGAGACGTGGCTTAACAATGGCGATGTCATCCCTTTGGGTGAATTGACTCCTGCTAACTGTACCTATTATAATTCTCCAAGGTCTGTTGGCCTCGGTGGTGGTCTAGCTACTGTGTTCAGGAATCTTCATCACTGCAGACTTTTGCCGGTAAATGGATTTTCAAGTTCCGAAGTGCAGCTGATGAAAATTAATCTAATATGTCCTGTTCTCTGTGCTTTAGTGTATAGACCTCCTAAATACAATAAGGATTTTATTTGTGAATTCTCAGAACTCTTATCATCTCTGGTACCTCGTTTTGACAAGCTGTTAATTCTGGGAGATTTTAATACTCACATGTGCCGCGAAACGCAACCCCTAGTGAGGGATTTTTTATGTATGGTGAATACTTTTAATCTCACGTGGTTAGTTTCAGGACCTACTCATGTAAAGGGTCATACACTTCTGGTATTAACATCAGGTCTTCATGTGAACAATCTTGATGTAGTAGATTCTGGAATCTCTGACCATAGTTTTGTTTTATTTGAGTCTGTGCAGCCACATTCTGTACCTCTACACCCTGTGCGCCGCCACCTCACTCGTGCGATTCATTCTTCCACAGTTATGCAGTTTTGCTTCTGCTTATCTGTCTCATATCACTGATGTCATTATTTGTACTTCAGACACCTCACAGTTGGTTGAAGTCTTTAACACAACTTGCACTGCTATTTTAGATCAGGTTGCTCCTTTAAAGTCACAGAGATGTAAAAATAAGTCAGGCATCCAGCCTTGGCTTAATGAGCATACTCGCTCTGTTAGGCAGGATTGTAGGAAGGCAGAGCGTAAGTGGAAGAAGAATAAACTTAAAGTTTCACTTGAAATGTTTCGTGATTCCTTAAAGCAGTATCAAGTCTCTGTCAAGACTGCAAAATCGAACTACTTCTCTGAAATAATTGCTAAAAATGCCCATAGGCCTAAAATAATTTTTAGAATTTTTACAATTGATTCAGTTTTGAACCCTGCCCCTGTGGACTATCCAGATGCAACCCCTGAGACATGTGAAAAGTTTCTTGAATTTTTTATTGACAAAATTCAGGACATTAGAGCACATTTCATGGGCCCAGTTGTGATACACTCTGAACTGACGCTGCCTTCCATTACTTTTAGTCACTTTGAGCCTGTTTCATCTGCCCAACTGTCGGATATAATTTTGTTAATGAAACCTACTAATTCACCTACTAATAATAAAGGTGACCAATTACATTTTAGTCTCCCTGGATTCTGGCAATGGGGACATTTTAATCCTTCTAAACCTCAGTCCAGCATTTGACACGATCGATCACTCCATTCTTTTACATCGCCTTGAGAAGGTGGTTGGTATACAGGGAGTTGCATTAAACTGGTTTTCCTCATATCTTAAGGAAAGAACTTTTTCTATTAGTACTGATAATCACTTCTCTTCCCCAACACTGCTCACATGTGGCGTTCCACAAGGCTCCATGTTGGGTCCTCTGCTTTTTTCTCTTTATATGCTTCCTTTAGGCTCTATCTTTCAGAAGTACAGTGTAGTCTATCATTGTTATGCTGATGACACACAATTTTACCTTCCTATCAGGTCTAACGATTGTTGTTCCATCAGTAATCTCATCTCCTGTCTTGAGGAAGTTAAATTATGGATATCTGAAAACTTCCTCAAGCTTAATGAGGATAAAACCGAGGTCATTGCTTTTGGCTCTTCGTTACGTATCGCTGACATTGAAAATCAGTTTGGTACTTTGTCTGTAACCATGCACAATAGAGTTAAGAACTTGGGTGTTATCTTTGATTCTGACTTAATATTTGAAGCAGATAAATGCTGTTGTTAAAGGAAGCTTTTTTTCATCTAAGGTCCATTGCTAAATTAAAACAGTTTCTCTCACAGAAGGATTTGGAAATAGTGATTCATGCTCTTATTACATCTGGCTGGATTACTGCAATGCCTTGGGTCTGTCTCAATCTTCTTTTTCACGTCTGCAAGTAGTCCAAAATGCAGCAGCTAGACTTCTAACGGGTACCAAGAAAAGAGAGCATATTACCCCATTTCTCGCTTCCCTACATCGGCTTCCAGTTAGCTACAGAGTTAAATTCAAGGTCGTGCTGTATGTTTATAAGGCCTTGCATGGTTTAGCCCCTCAGTAAATTGCTGATTTACTTCATCAACATTCTGCACCTAGGTCTTTTCAATCATCAAATCAGTTACTCCTCTCTGTTCCTCGTTCCCGTTTGAAAACCAAAGGTGATTGGGCGTTTGTGGTTGCGGCCACCAGGTTGTGGAATGCACTCCCATTTGTTGTGAGGTCTTCTTCCTCATTGCCTATATTTAAATCTAGATTGAAGACACATTTTTTTTCTCTTTAGCCTGTAATGTTGTTTGAGAATTTTTTATGTAGGTTTTATAATGTTTTATTAATTTGTTCTTTTGAACATTTTATAAGTTCTATTTTATTCTGTTATTAATGTTTGTAAAAAAAATTGTCAATATAGACACACGTCCTCTTTCAGGCTGACTCTTTGGTCTTACCCATTGTAATGGATGACTAAGAGAATTTGGCTTGTTACCTCATATTTATACCCATGTGAATCAGGAAGTCATGGCTGAAAAATGTCATGTCCCTTGTCACCCAGGTGTATTAAAAATGTAAAATATGAATTGGAATATACTTCAGATATATTTCACTCATATATTCAATATATTTTCAGATACATTTTACTCTGTGCGTGCGTGCTCCCATCCAACAACAAACTCAAGTGTCTTCAGTTTACCTGACACTACTGGAACTTCAAATGCAATCGAGTTTTGTGGTTAGATGAAACAAAACAAAAAAGAGCTTTTTGGCAGCAAACACCAGTGGTGGTAGTGGACTGGAGGTGGAGTACGTAGTACCCAATGCCCATGGTTAAATGTGGTGCTGGATCTTGAATGTTGTGGGGCTGTTTTTCTGCCAGAGGTTCTGGATATCTTGTTCGGATACATGGCATCATGGACTCTATCAAATACCAACAGATAAAAAATTTAACCTGACTGCCTCTGCCAGAAAGCTTACAATGGGGCCTGGTTGGATCTTCCTGCAGGACAAGGATCCAAAACAAACATCAAAATCAACACAACACACTTTTATTGCATAAAAGGTCGCCAATGCGTTTTGAAGAAAAATATTTATTTCATAATGAGATATTTCTCCTTATTAAAGGTTAGATTTTAAAAAAAAAATGTAATGAAATATGAAAAGGCTATTAAATGCAAAAAAATTACACAGCTATATATATATATATATATATATATATATATATATATATATACACACAGACACACACACACTGGTATCCAAAAGTTTGGAATAATTTACAGATTTTGCTGTTTCGGAAGGAAATTGGTACTTTTATTCATCAGTGGCATTCAACTAATCATAAAGTCAGGACATTACTGATGTATAAAACAGCACCATCACAATTGCAAAAAAGTCATTTTTGATCAAATCCAAGCAGGCCCCATTTCCAGCAGCCATCACTCCAACACCTTATCATTGAGTATTCATGCTAAAATGCTAATTTGGTACTAGAAAATCACTTGCCACTACATTAAATACTGCTGAAAGCTATTTGGTTCATTAAATGAAGCTTAACATTGTCTTTTTGTTTGGTTTTGAGTTGCCACAGTATGCAATAGACTGGCATGTCTTAAGGTCAAATATGGCACAAGAAAAAAAGAAACCGCTTTCTCTAGAAACTCATCAGTTGATCATTGTTTTGAGGAATGAAGGCTATACAATGCTTGAAATTGCCAAAAAACTGAAGATTTCATACGAAGGTGTACACTACAATCTTCAAATACAAAGGACAACTGGCTCTAACAAGGACAGAAGAGATGTGGAAGGTCCAGATGTACAACTAAACAAGAGGATAAGAACATCAGAGTCTCTAGTTTGAGAAATAGACGCCTCACATGTCCTCAGCTGACAGCTTCATTGAATTCTACCCGCTCAACACCAGTTTCATGTACAACAGTAAAGAGGAGACTCAGGGGTGCAGGACTTATGGGAAGAATTGCAAAGAAAAAGCCACTTTTGAAACAGAATAACAAAAATAAAAGTTTAAAGTAGGTAAAGAAACACAGACATTGGACAACAGATCATTGGAAAAGAGTGTTATGGATCTTAACCCCATTGAGCTTTTGTGGGATCAGCTAGACTGTAAGGTGTGTGAGAAGTGCCCGACAAGACAGTCACATCTATGGCAAGTGCTACAGGAAGTGTGGGGTGAAATGTCTCCTGAGTATCTGGACAAACTGACAGCTAGAATATCAAGGATCTGCAAAGCTGTCATTGCTGCACATGGAGGACATTTTGATGAGAACTCTTTGAAGTAGTTTAAGAAGTTCTGAAAATGTATTTTCTATATATAAAATAGTAATATTTCATGTTATTAATGTCCTGACTATACATTGTGATCAGTTGCCACTTTGGTTAATAAAAGTACTAATTTCTTTCTATAAGAGCAAAATCTGTACATTATTCCAAACTTTATATATATATATATATATATATATATATATATATATATATATATTTTATTTTTTTTTTTATTTTTTTTTTATGGTTTTTGACAATAATTAGAGATCCATATAGCATATTTATTTAAGAGGTTTGTTATGTGACTGTGTGATTTCAGGGTATTATTCAGCTTGAGAAGGAACTGGCCTATTTGGGAAGTGTGTGTGCAGCTGCACTCATGAAAAAGGATCTAGCTCTACACATTGGTGAGATTGTTTGCTGCTTTGTTATTAATGGAGATGTCATTATTGCGCTGGTAAAATTATATGAACTTCCCATGTATTTTTGTTTTATCTGACTACGAGTAATTTACTGTCTTACAGGAAATGAACTGGAGGAGGATTTGGAAATTTTAGAGGAGGCTTCACTCCAGGTACTCTATTAGAAATGGTTTAGTGCGTTTGAGAGCCATGCATCAACAGTGCAAGTTTTGATCATGTGTTTGTGTTGAGCAGGTGTGTAAATCCCACTCAGGGCTCCTGGGAAAGGGGCTAGCCCTCTCACACTCACCCAACATCCTAGAAGCACTGGAGGGCAACCTGCCTCTGCACCTGCAGACCAATGAACACTCATTCCTGGAGGACTTTATCACCTGTGTGCAGAACTCCAGCGGTGGCCGGCTCGCCAGGTCTGTCTCAAAATGTTTTGTTATTTTTAATTCATAAAGACCCCATGTACACATAGTAAAGTGTAATGGGTGATCTGATTACATGTAGTCTGTTAAGTACAGGTGTAAACATGGTTTAAAACATTTTGTGATTGGACTACAAAAAACATATACAGACACAACATTGCATTTAAGGTGTAAATGCTAATCTGTCCTGAAAGTGTAACTGACAGCGGTGAAGCACCACCCCTCACCTGTCAATCAACCACTACACTCAAACAAGAGTTTAATCTGCCGGTTATGTGCAGCTTTAAAAGGACGTTTTTGAAAAATCAGATTGGAAAATTTGAAAAATCAGATACATACACAAGCACAATAAATTCACAGATCTTCCAGAGTGTCACACACATCTGAAGCTCCTTTAATACAGGTACTCCACCAAAATAACTGATAATTCTGCTTGTGTTGTGCCTGTGCTTAGATTAGTACTTACAAAGTGATTGATTACGTTTACATGCACTTAAAAAGCTGTTTTTTCAAGGGTTTATGCAAAAAAGTCATATAAACAAGAATGCTGATTTCCTTACACAGTTTAGGGATTAAGAGAAAGCAGTTTAGCACCTGAGATTCATGCAAAGGAGGCAGCTAATTGTTGTCACGTAAACGCTGTTACAGGTTTTTGAGGAATGTGTGTGAACGGCGGAAATAATTCAACATTTCTTGGAGTAAGCTGGGAAATCACATACACTATAAACTATACCCATTTATACACACCAATGTAAAATATAGACTGTCCCTCACGTTCCCATATATGCGCTTGTACATTGGGGAAATCCTGGAGTTTTAACCCTCTGGATTCTGAGGTGTTTTTGTGATCCTGGAGATGTTTTGAAATGCCCTGACATTTGTGCTTATTTCTGTTTCTTACACCATATTAATTGCAAAAGTTTCATTACACTATATTCAGCACAAACTGGGCTACAATAATATGTGAACAACATGTATGTACACATTTGTATTTTTAAAAAAAATCAAGTTTAAACTTGAAAACATATTTGTATGGCTCATCCCTGGTCATTATGGAATAGCGTGCTGTGAAAATGGGTGTGTCAGGAGCATCGGTAATGAGATGAGACGGAAAAACTGTACATCGTGAGTTCATATGCATTACATAATCAGAGAATATACTGTATGTTTTGGATTTTAATTGGTTCATTTAAAAGTAGACATTTCATGGTTTCTATTGGTATACACCATTCAGCCACAACATTAAAACCATCTGCCTAATATTGTGTATGTTCCCCTCATGCCACCAAAACAGCTCTGACCCGTCGAGGCATGGACTCCACAAATGTCCTGTGGTATCTTGCACCAAGACATTAGCAACAGATCCTTTAAGTCCTGTAAATTGCGAGGTGGGGCCTCCTTGGATCTGACTTGTTGGTCGAGCACTTCTCATAGATGCTCAATCAGATTGAAGTCTGGGGAATTTGGATGCCAAGTCAACACCTTGAACTATTTTTCATGTTCCTCAAAGCATTCCTGAACAATTTTTGCAGTGTTGCAGTGTGGATTATTCTGCTGAAAGAGGCCACTGCCATCATGGAATACTGTTGCCATGAATGGGTGTACGTGGTCTGCAACAATATGTGTCAAAGTAACATCCACATGAATGCCAGGACCCAAGGTTTCCCAGCAGAACATTGCCCAGAGCATCACACTCCCTCCGCCGGCCTGCCTTCTTCCCATGGGCCATCCACATAATCTAAAAGAAAACGTGATTAATTTGACCAGACCACTTTCTTCCATTGCTTCATGTTCCAGTTCTGATGCTCACATGCCCATTGTAGGTGCTTTCGGTGGTGGACAGGGGTCAGCAAGGGCACTCTGACTGGTGTGTGGCTACACACTGTGTGTCCTGACACCTTTCAATCATAGCCAGCATTACGTTTTTCAGCAATTTGTGCTACAGTAGCTCTTCTGTTGGATCATACCAGATGGGCTAGCCTTCGCTCCCCATGCACATCAATGAGCCTTGGGCGCCCAAGACCCTGTCGCCGGTATACCGGTTGTCCTTTCTTGGACCACTTTTGGTAGGAAATAACCACTGCATACAGGGTACACCCCACAATACCTGCCGTTTTGGAGATGGTCTAAACCAATTAATCCAGACGTCACAATTTGGCCCTTTTCAAAGTCGCTCAGATCCTTAAGTTTGATAATTTTTCCTGCTTCCATCACACGAAAATCAAGAACTGACTGTTCACTTGCTGCCTAATATATCCCACCCGTTGACAGGTGCCATTGTAGCGATAATAATAAATAAATGTTAATAAATCTTATTCACTTAAACTGTTAGTGCTTTTAATGTTCTGGCTGATCAGTGTATTTGTCAAAATCTGTGCGACAATTATATGCTGAGTTTCGGTACATTTTTGTGATGTCCATCCATCCATCCATCTTCAACCGCTTATCCGAAGTCGAGTCGCGGGGGAAGCAGGTCCAGCAGGGGGCCCCAAACTTCCCTATCCCGAGCCACATTAACCAGCTCTGACTGGGGGTCCCCGTGGCATTCCCAGGCCAGTGTGGAGATGTAATCTCTCCACCTAGTCCTGGGTCTTCCCCGCGGCCTCCTCCCAGCTGGACATGCCTGAAACACCTCCTTAGGGAGGCGCCCAGGGGGCATCCTTACCAGATGCCCAAACCACCTCAACTGACTCCTTTCCACGCAAAGGAGCAGCGGCTCTACTCTCTAAGGGCGAAGCCCACCACCCTTCTGAGGAAGCCCATTTTGGCCGCTTGTACTCGCGACCTAGTTCTTTCGGTCATGACCCAACCTTCATGACCATAAGTGAGGGTAGGAACAAAAATTGACCGGTAGATCGAGAGCTTTGCCTTCCGGCTCAGCTCTCTCTTCGTGACAACGGTGCGATAGAGCGAGTGCAATACCGCCCCCGCTGCCCCGATTCTCCAGCCAACCTCTCGCTCCATTGTCCCCTCACTCGTGAACAAGACCCCGAGGTACTTGAACTCCTTCACTTGGGGCAATAACTCCTTCCTTACCCGGAGTACGCACTCCATCGGTTTCCTGATTTTTGTGATGTGCTCTATAAAAAACGTTTACGGAGATAGAGACAGCAGAAAGAGCATTCTGTTTTTTTTTTTTTTGTATTTTACAAAAGCACAGCATTTTTTTTTTATTGTTAGTGGACACAAATAAAAGTAGACCATTTACAGTTTCGATTGATGCCTTACATTTATCTGTATGACCATATATGACTGAGTATTTTAAGTCATTTTTGTTGTTATAAGAAAAAAATCCAAGTTATCGTGCTGGCACCTCCTTTGAAATCAGAGACCCCTCCCTCGAAATCAGAACTCAAGTGGTCACAGGACACGTAATTAAGCGACCAGGTGTAAACAGTGAGGTGTCTTGCCTGACCACATGTGATTGGATCACCTGAGACACAAGGTCAAAGAATCTGATTTGGGAATTTGAGGGCCTCATGTTTTGCATCATTTCTGAACCATTCTGGTCTCCCAGGTGGCTTCAGCCAGACTCCTATGCTGACCCGCAGAAGACCTCTCTCATCCTGAACAAAGATGACATCCGATGTGGCTGGCCCACTACTGTTGTGGTGCAAACCAAAGACCAATATGGAGATGTTGTGCATGTGCCAAACATGAAGGTTAGCAGCATCATTTCACCATGTACTGTACCATTTTGCCAAGGAAATCATGTGGCTAAAATATTATTTTCAGAAAACTGGGATGAGTTTTTAAGACACTATGTGAAGCTATAAACAGTTCAACTTTTAAAAATGCAGCCTCAGCATTATTTCTTTGCTGTAGTTAAGAGTTAGTCAGATTGCTATTAATTGTAAAGTCCAGGTTCTAAACTATTAAATGAGTAAAATATGTGTTTTTAATTAATAAGCTAATTTGCTCGATGCTCCAGTTTGAAAGGGTTTAAACACAAAAATTTAAATAATCTGTTAACATTGTCAACCACAAGAACAAATGTCATTATCGATCCAGAAATTTCATATTAATGCATCTCTAGTTATCAACCAGTGCCTCTAACTGTCTGTGCTCTGTGTTGTAGGTTGAAGTAAAGGCTGTTCCTGTATCTCAAAAGAAGTCCATCCAGCAGGAGAACATGAAGAAACTGCAGCGTTTGCCTGGCAGCTCCTCTAACTCACCCTCAGGCTCTGACCTGACCTTCGGCGGTCATCCAGCACCCAAATTAGAGGCAACTTATGAGCCCATGATCATCAAAGAGGCCCGTTACATCGCCATCACCATGATGAAGGTCCAACTTCACTATTGACTTGATAAATACAGTGTATTCAGACCCTTTAATTTTTGTCACATTTTGTTTTATCATTTTTTGCTTTAAAATATTTTTTTTTTCACATCAATCTACACTTCATACCCCATAGTTACATGGCAAAAACCACATTTTTGAAAACTTTTTCAAATTTATATATATATATATAGGTTTTCATTAAGAATATCTCTGTATATCTCCGGTTCCTTTTCCGGTTGCTGACGGCACGCTGCACAAGTCTGTGTTTGTTTGTAGGTTGCAAGCCTGATAAGCGTTGCTTATTCTGCTACGTTCATCGTTTTATCCTTTACTGTTTTATCGCGTGCTTAATTTTTTGCCCCACTTTTCTACCGTTTCAACTGCATGTATGTTACCACGTGCACCCGTTTAATTTTTTTCCAGCTTGTCTACACCTCGCATATCGACTGCGTGCATTCGTTATCTCCACTGTGTTTTGCACAGATTATTACATCAATCTTAAGGAACCAGCATAACAACAGCAAACAATTGCGGTAAGTCATGGCATCTGCTCATATTATCACTTTGTGCATTGCATGCCACGTGTTTACTATAGCTTCTTCTGTCAGCAGTGTGGGACTCAAATGTGATAAATGTAAGGAATTAGTCAGGCTGATGGTGAAGGTTAATGAGTTAGAGGCACGCATCTGAACACTAGTGAAGGTCAGTGAGAAAGAGAAGCCAGTAGATACTGTTTCGGATGCGAGTGAGTAACACACACACTTTGGTTCCGGCTGTAGAGCCCCCACAACAGAACGTTTGGGTGACGTCTCGGTGGCATACTCGTTCAGTAAAGTGACACCACTCTCCCATTCCTTTTAGGGTTTCCAGTCGATTCTTCCGACTCAGTGATGCACCCACTGAAGATCATGTTGAAAGCGCCCTTGTTATAGGAGATTCTATTGTAAGGAATGTGGAAATAGAGACTCCAGCCACTATTGTTAAATGCATTTTGGGTGCTTGGGCATCTGACATCAGATCAAATTGACAAGTGCTAGCTAATGCTAAACATAGATTTTTTTTTTTTTAAAATATTATTCATGTCGGCACCAACAATGTCCAGCTTCCCCAGTCGGAGATCACTAGAGATAATGTTAAAGAGATGTGTGAATTTGCAAAAACAATGTCAGACACTGTAGTGTGCTCTGGCCCCTCCCTGATCTTCGTGGTGACTGTTTATAGTAGACTTTTGTCACTGAATGGCTGGATGTCAGAGTGGTGTCTGGAGAATAGCATAGGATTAATAGACATTTGGAAGAGTTTTTTGGGTAGACCTGACCTGCTAAAGAGAGATGGACTCCATCCCTCCAGGGAAGGTGCCGATCTCTTCTGTAGTAATTTGGCTCATAGTCTTAATAACTGGCTAATCTGAACGTTTGCTAGCTGCTTTGAGATGTCACACAGATCACATCAACTACAACAAATAGAAACTGTATCACCTAGATATCACATACAGACTGTCTGTTCCCCGAACTACCAAACACAAACCCTTCAATAAATCATTTAGAAATATTTTGATTAAGGTAAAACTTATAACAAATAAAATACAGATAAACATCATATAATGGTAGGGCTACTAAACATTAGATCTCTTTCAACCAAAGCAATAATTGTAAATGAAAATATTACAGATCATAGATTGGATGCACTCTGTTTGACTGAAACCTGGCTTAAAGCGGATGAATATATAAGTTTAAATGAATCCGGGTTACTGTTATAAGCATGAGCCCCGTCTGAAGGGTCGAGGAGGAGAAGTTGCTACAATTCACAGTTAAGTTTTTGGTGTTACTCAGAGGACAGGATTTAAGTTTTAAGTATTTTTAACTAATAATGCTTAATGTGACACCGTCAGATGTAAATAATAAAATTCTGTCTTATTTTGCCCTTGCTACAGTATATAGATCACCTTTTTCTGTCAGATCTAGCAGTTACTGTGGATAGAACTTTAATTGTTGGTGACTTCAACATTCACAAAAATAATGAGAATGACACATTGGGATTAGCATTTATCGATATTCTCAACTCTCTTGGAGTGAGACAAAATGTGACAGGACCAACTCATCTGCATAATCATATGCTAGATTTAATTCTATCATATGGTAGTGATGGCATTTCAGATCATTACCTTGTATCTTGTATACTGTGATCAGCTAATGTCACTAACCACTAAAATAGCTTCACTAATAATCTTCCAGATTTGTCTCATACAGGTGAAACTCGAAAAATTAGAATATCGTGCAAAAGTTCATTAATTTCAGTAATTCAACTTAAAAGGTGAAACTAATATATTATATAGACTCATTACAAGCGAAGTAAGATATTTCAAGCCTTTATTTGATATAATTTTTATGATTATGGCTTACAGCTTATGAAAACCCCAAATTCAGAATCTCAGAAAATTAGAATATTGTGAAAAGGTTCAGTATTGTAGGCTCAAAGTGTCACACTCTAATCAGCTAATTAATCCAAAACACCTGCAAAGGGTTCCTGAGCCTTTAAATGGTCTCTCAGTCTGGTTCAATTGAATTCACAATCATGGGGAAGACTGCTGACCTGACAGTTGTGCAGAAAACCATCATTGACACCCTCCACAAGGAGGGAAAGCCTCAAAAGGTAATTGCAAAAGAAGTTGGATGTTCTCAAAGTGCTGTATCAAAGCACATTAATAGAAAGTTAAGTGGAAGGGAAAAGTGTGGAAGAAAAAGGTGCACAAGCAGCAGGGATGACCGTAGCCTGGAGAGGATTGTCAGGAAAAGGCCATTCAAATGTGTGGGGGAGTTTCACAAGGAGTGGACTGAGGCTGGAGTTACTGCATCAAGAGCCACCACACACAGACGGGTCCTGGACATGGGCTTCAAATGTCGTATTCCTCTTGTCAAGCCGCTCCTGAACAACAAACAACGTCAGAAGCATCTTACCTGGGCTAAAGAAAAAAAGAACTGGTCTGTTGCTCAGTGGTCCAAAGTCCTCTTTTCTGATGAGAGCAAATTTTGCATCTCATTTGGAAACCAAGGTCCCAGAATCTGGAGGAAGAATGGAGAGGCACACAATCCAAGATGCTTGAAGTCCAGTGTGAAGTTTCCACAGTCTGTGTTGGTTTGGGGAGCCATGTCATCGGCTGGTGTTGGTCCACTGTGCTTTATTAAGTCCAGAGTCAACGCAGCCGTCTACCGGGACATTTTAGAGCACTTCATGCTTCCTTCAGCAGACAAGCTTTATGGAGATGCTGACTTCATTTTCCAGCAGGACTTGGCACCTGCCCACACTGCCAAAAGTACCAAAACCTGGTTCAATGACCATGGTATTACTGTGCTTGATTGGCCAGCAAACTCGCCTGACCTGAACCCCATAGAGAATCTATGGGGCATTGCCAAGAGAAAGATGAGAGACATGAGACCAAACAATGCAGAAGAGCTGAAGGCCGCTATTGAAGCATCTTGGTCTTCCATAACACCTCAGCAGTGCCACAGGCTGATAGCATCCATGCCACGCCGCATTGAGGCAGTAATTAATGCAAAAGGGGCCCAAACCAAGTACTGAGTACATATGCATGATTATACTTTTCAGAGGGCCGACATTTCTGTATTTAAAATCCTTTTTTTTTTTATTGATTTCATGTAATATTCTAATTTTCTGAGATTCTGAATTTGGGGTTTTCATAAGCTGTAAGCCATAATCATAAAAATTATATCAAATAAAGGCTTGAAATATCTTACTTTGCTTGTAATGAGTCTATATAATATATTAGTTTCACCTTTTAAGTTGAATTACTGAAATTAATGAACTTTTGCACGATATTCTAATTTTTCGAGTTTCACCTGTACTCAGTAAGCCAAAAAAAAAGTCTAGAAGACCTTGATGTAATAACTGAAAATATAAATACAGTCTTCTCTAGCACTCTTGATAGTGTCACCCCCCTTCGATTAAAAAAATAAAGAAAGAAATAAGCCCTGCACCATGGTACAACGATCACACTCATGCTCTCAAGAGAGCAGCTGATAAATAAATTCAATCAGCAGCTGATTGAAATCATCAGAAACAAAATTGGAATTATGTAATCATCTGTCATAGTACCTCAGAAAACAGTGTCTTGTAATTTTCCTCACAAGCAAATTCAATCCTTCGCTGTCATAGTTCATGAAGAGCAAAACATCAAAAGCCACAACATGTTTGTTAGATCCAGTACCAACCAAGCTCTTAAAGATATTCCCTGAAATCTCAGAACGTCTCCTTAATATTATTAACTCCTCGCTATCCTTAGGACAAGTCCCTAGAAACTTTAAAATAGCAGTTAATAGCAGAGATTTCAAACCTCCCATTTATGTTGAAAATACTAGAAAAGGAAGTGTCCTTCCAACTATGTTCATTTCTACAGTTAATAGTATATATTAACTATTTCAGTCAGGATTTAGGCTCAATCACAGTATAGAGACTGCACTTATCAGAATTACAAAAAATTACAAACTTACTCTTATCATCTGATCGTGGCTGCATTTCACTTCTAGTGCTTTTAAATCTTAGTGCTGCCTTGGACATGATAGATCATGACATTCTCTTGATCCTTTTCCTATTTGGCTCCTAATCTATGGAATAGTCTCTCTAACAAAGTTCGGGATGCAGACACACTCACTCAGTTAAGTCTAGACTAAAGACTCATCTATTTAGCCTGGTATACCCCTAATTTAAGCATTAACGCACAATTAGGCTGCTTTAGTTAGGTCTGCCGGAACCAGAAACATTTATCAGAATCTATAACTCTACATTAAATTGAATGGCATCTACGCTAATATTATTCTATTTGTTTCCCTGTCTCAACCTTGGGATTCATATCCCAAGGTTACCAGAGCTGGCCAGATCCAGCTCTGGTCCTGCTTGGAATCCACTGCTACATGATGCTGAGTGATGATGACTAAGTGCAGCCGTTGCCAGCCCGACATCACTTCTGTCTATTACAATGGACTTCAGAGGATGAACTGATGCCAACTCCAACCATAAGACATGGAATACTTTATATGACACTGCCTGAACCTTGGACGTAGGATAGACCTCATCAAAGACCTCCCAGTTGAACTGTTATGCACGTCACTGAACTCTGCCTGCATCTCCTTGGTCTAATGGTGGACTGCACTCTTAAAATGGAATACATAGATTATCATTTATTAAAGCATTCATCAGCCAACTAACAAAGGACAATGCATTTATGTGAACTTCTTCAGTTCAACCAGGATGGTCTTCAGAGACATTAGTCATTAATCTTACAGTTCATACAAAATCTTTGTTTAAACACTGGTCCTTAACACTTACTTTATTTACTCATTTTAAACCATGACTTGAACTGCACACATGGCATTATATTCATGCTATTTAGACAGAGGGGAACTGGTCCCCACAGTGAGCCTGGCTTCTCCCAAGGTTATTTTTCTCCATTGACCAACATCTTTTGGAGTTTTGTGTTCCTTGACACAGTTGCCTTCGGCTTGCTTACTGGGTTTCTAAATACAATTATTATTTAATTATTTATTTGTATTCACAATTTTCAATCATATTTAATCTGACAACATAATGATGACTCTTAAGACTTTATAGATATTACAGTTTCATTTTCTGCTAATGCATGATTTTCTGTAAAGCTGCTTTGAAATGATGTGTGTTTTGAAAAGTGCTATACAAATAAATATGACTTGAAAAAACAACTTGTATTTTGCCATGTTCAGTTTCCCTTCAATCCTAACCAATGCCCCAGTCTCTGCCGCTGAAAAACACCCCCAGAGCATGATGCTACCACCACCATGCTTCACCATTGGGATGGTATTGCACAGACATGATGTTTGGAATTGAGGCCAAACAGTTCAATCTTCGTATCATCAGACCAGAAAAATCAAAAACGTTTTTCGCAGTCTGAGAGTCCTTTAGGTGCTTTTTTGCAAATTCCAAGCGGGCTTCATGTGTCTTGCACTGAGGGGAGGCTACTCTGGGGTGTTTCAGTGATGGTTTTCCTTCTGCAAGTTTCTCCCATCTCCATACATGATCTCTGGAGCTCAACAATATTGACCATCGATTCTTGGTCACCTCTCTTACCAAGGCCCTTCTCCCCTGCTTGCTCAGTTTAGCCAGGATGCCAGCTCTAGGAAGAGTCCTGGCTATTCCAAACTTCTTTCATTTAAGAATTATGGAGGCCAATGTGCTCTTGAGAACCTTCAATGCAGCCAAAAAATTGTTGTAGACTTCTGCCTCGGCACAAGCCTATACAATCTAGAGGGGGCCCAATAGAATCGATGCATCCTTGCATCTCTAGATGTAGACTTGATGTTTTTTAGTATCCTAGCCCACACTCCCTCCTCCAATACCAAGTTTAAATCTTTCGCCCATAATTTCTTGTGAGAATTTGAAGCTACATCCCCCAGACTCTGAATTAGCAGGGAGTAATACACTGATGCCCCATGACCTTTTCCAAAAGCAGTAATCACCACTCCCAAAGTATCTGCCAATCTAGAGTGGTGTATGCTGCTCCCAAAAATAGTACAGAGCAGGTGGTGCAGCTCTAAATACCTAAAGAAGAGACCTGGGAATCCCAAAATGTTGAACCATGTTTTTAAAGGATCTCAACACTCCACTCTCATATAGGTCACAGAGCATATTAACCTCCCTCACAATCCACTCTGTCCAGCAGAAAGGGGACTTATTAATACATAACTTTGGGTTCATCCATTTGCTCGAAGCAACATTTAAATAAATGTCGAAATTAAACTCTCTGGACACTTTTGTCCACACCACGTACAAATTCGAGGTAACGGTGTTACTTAACTCTGGATAGTTTGATAGAAAGGCTTTGCAATGTCAAAATAAGGGCAAGAACTTCCTGTTCAATACAAAAACAAGGAGTGGCTCCCTCAGGTGGAAGCAACCAATGAACCAAATGTCTGAGACCGAATGCATAATAATAAAACAAAATCTTGGGTAGGCCTAGCCCACCATTGTCAATCGGCCAATGCAATTTAATAAAATGTAATCTGGGACGTTTACCATTCCAAATGAAGGACTTTGCTATTGCTATAAATTTGCTTGAAATAAGAGAGGGGACATCTATAGGGAGAGATTGTAGCAGGTAGTTGAATTTTGGAATACAATTCATTTTAATAACATTAACCTTCCCAATCATAGATAAATGTAATTAAACCCACCTGCCCGCATCGCTCAAATCTTTTTATTGAAGTGTCAAAATTAACTATAGCTAAATTACACTAATTTGCTGGGAAAAAAAATACCCAAATACTTAATGCCCTGTATGGGCCACTGGAAGGTGCCTGGCTGAAAAGCTGTCACCGCTCAGTGCGCTGTCAGAGCCAAAGCTTTAGATTTCGACCAACCATGAGAATTTAGAAAAGGAATTAATAATTCTGTTATTTATATGCCTAAAAAAGGCATAGATAGATCTAGTGGGGTCAGAGACAAATAATAAAATATCATCTGTGCAATGCAAAATCTTATGTACCACATCTCCTGCCATCACCCCTGGAAAATCATCCTCCTTTCTTTTTGTGGCTGCTAATGGTTCCAGGGCAAGGACAGAACAATAATGGGAAAGAGGACAACCCTGCTGTGTGCCCCTATCCAGATTTAAATAATCTGAATTTAATCCATTTGTTTTACTGCCATTACTGGGTGTCTTTAACTTAATCCATCCAATAAAATTATTCCCAAACCCGTACATTTCCAGTCTTAAAAAGATAATCCCATTCTACCATATCAAACCCCTTTTCGGCGTCAAGTGAGATGCAGCGATCAGAGTCTGATCGTTCGCCGCTGACCACATGATATTGATGAAATGCCTAATGTTATCTGAAGAGCTATGGTCCCGAATAAATCCCACCTGATGTATATGTATAGAGATGTCATAACTTAATCAGTTAGCCAAAATGTTTGACAATATTTTAACGTCTTGCTGGATCAGGAAAATGCCCTTTTTAAGAGTCAGACTGATCTGGGCTTGTGTCATGGTTGGCGGAAGCTTTCCATTCTTTAATGATTCAGTATAATCTTTAGCAAAAGTGGAGCCAGTTCTTTAGCATACGATCTAAAAAATTCAGCCACTCTTTACCCAGAGACTTGCCTGTAGGCAAGGCCTTAATTACCTCGCCAAGCTCCTCCAAGGTTATCTCGGAATCAAGATAATTATTTTGCTCAGCCGTCAGTTTAGGAAGTTATGATGGTTCCACAAAGTTTCTAATATCCTCTTCAGTAGACAAAAATGTGGAACTATAAAGATCAAGATAGAATTATTTAAAAGCATTATTAATATCAGTGGCCGAGGTAAATATTTCACCACCAGGAGATTTCACAGAGGAAATCCTCTTCCTTCCGTGACGAAGTAGTATTATATCTGTATTTCAATCGGGTCAGTTCTCTTAGGCCATTAGACGACATTCATACATAGTGTGTGTCGAGGCATCCGCACACAACTCACCACTCGCCTCACTGAGAGCGAGAACCACATTAAGGTTACCCCATGTGACTCTCCCATCCCTAGCAAACGGGCCAATTTGGTTGCTTAGGAGATGTGGCAGGAGTCACTCAGCATGCCCTGGATTCGAACTTGTGACTCCAGGGTTGGCAGTCAGCGTCTTAACTCGCTGAGCTACCCTGGTCCCCCTGCCTCGGCACTTTTAATATTCCCTACCAATTCCACAGGTTCTTGTGCTTTGGATTTTTTGGTGAATGCAGCATACTGTATGATCTGGCCCCTAAGAACCATCTTAAGTGCTTCAGAGGCCACGCCCACAGAGGATACTACGTACCAGTTGGTCTCCATATTATCATTAATTTCAGCCCTAAGCATTTGTTGGATTTCAGGATTTTGCCAAAGGGATACATTAAAGTGCCAACTATATGATTTCTATGTGATGTGGCAACACCTCTAAACACACAGGGTGTGATCTGAGACTAAAATCCTTAAGAAGAGAAATAACCATCCTTGTTTTTATGGGGTGCCCCAACCCATTCACATTTAACATGGAGAGAGAAAATCTGCTCATATTAACATTTGACATTTTGACCAAAATTAGATTTTGTGTCAAAAACAAGATTATAAAGACTATATAAAGATTATAAAAAACCCAAACATCCCCCAGAACCAAACAAACAGAAAAAAGAAAAACATGCGCATTAACCCCGCGTACGACATCGCCAACTGTCGTCCATCCCTCCAAACTCAAACAGTCCATGTACGCCTACGAGAATATCCAGGAATTGGCCAGAAATATCAGTGTAAAAGCAAACTTCCATTGGTGTAAAAGTTTCTTGCATTCCTTGAATCTATCACACTTCTCTCTTGTGGAATTCGCAAAGTCTGGGAACAAGAAAATGGTGTGGTTCTTCAAAGAAAACCTTCCTTTACTCATTGCCTCGTGTAACACAAGATCTTTATTAATTTCTGATGATCTCAGAAATTTTGCCTGAATTGATCGGGGCCTGTCTCCCTCTGTGGATCGACGAGCAGGAACCCTTCTTGATTTCCAGCTTATGGCCTGCTATGTCGAGCAGATTTGGAAAGATCCCATCCAGGAATGTCACCGTATCCTGTCCCTCTTATCCCTCAGGGATTCCAACGATACAGACATTATTATGCCAGCAGGGTTCTCCATGTCCTCCAACTTCTCCCAGACACACTCTAAATCCACCTTGGTTGCTAGTGGTTTAGCAGATAATTCCCTGTCCAATGACTCCAGGTAATCGATCCCCACTCTTGTAACCACATCAGTGAACTTCGCCTCCATGGCAGTGATCGATCCTCAGAGTCAGCCAACACGTTCAGCATCTCTCGCCACATTTCCCGCACCTCTCCGACTGAATCGGCTCCCAGGCTTGCTGCCTGCTGGGGGGGCATCAGCTTGAGCACATAATTGTTTTTTAATGTGTCCAGAGCCAGAGGATTTGGAATTCTTTGACATATTGTCCTCCACAGTTATGGAACAGAGTGTATCGAATCACACCAGTTTATGTCATGAAAAGTATTAAAACTAGCAAAGACCACAGAGCTTGCCATTCACACGCCTGATCCTCACATGGCGTCACATGACTCATACTGAATACTTTATAAATGCACTGCACAGTGGTCAAATAAATTATTTCTATAATACAGAGAAATTTTAATGACTGAAAGCAAGTGGAATCTGCAAAAAAATTATCTCAGAACTAAGTTAACTTTTCTGAGCCATTTTTGCAATTTCTTTTAACCAATTGTTGTTTTTCTCTTTGCATGTCTTATTTCATGCAGGCATATGAAAATTACTCTTTTGAGGAGCTTCGCTTTGCCTCACCCACACCAAAGAGGTACAAAAACGTGTAGAATTCACAATTACATTCCTTCCTGTTATACATTGCAGTGAACATTAAAGTGTAAAAAACAAACAGTGTTCTCAGTGTGTGTGTTCTTCGCTCAGGCCCAGTGAGAACATGCTCATCCGGGCCAACACAGATGGCACCTACAGCGCTAACTGGACCCCTGGTGCTGTTGGACTTTACACCATTCATGTGACCATAGACAGCATTGAGATTGGTATCTGTTTTTCAGTTTTAATGAAGCTCTTTATTTGAGATCTTTGATAGAGAAGTTGAGAGTGCTCAAAGGGGATCTTATGATATAATTAGCAGTATTTAAAGTGACAAGTTGAAGTAATAAATGTAGCTAGCACCACTTACATCATCAAAATTGAAAAAAATCTTGTGTACTTGAGACTGTGGTGGATGGACCTTGGACCCTTTAGGGGGGTCCAGGGCATGGTCCCCCATAAGAAAATTAAATGCATCAATCTGGTGCACTTTGAGATCAAAATTAAGAGGCTAGATCTATGAAGAACTTTATGCTCTTGTAAACAATTTTGTGCTCTAGTAGTAATTTAATCATAAACACTGAATGGTGATGACTTGGCAAAAAAGTCACACCCGAGACTGGTCACAAACTTGACTAATGCATGCATTTGAATTAGGGCTCGACATTAAGCATTGTCATGTGCTTGTCCTCCGGACAACTAAATTGGTCATTCAACTTGTCAACAAGTCTGAGTAAAAAAAAAAAAAAAAAAGGACATTTAAGTTACATGCTCAAGTAACATCAAAGTTTAAGTTGTATATTTTTCTAAAATGATGACCGATGCCCATCCTAATAGTGTCCCTATGCAATCAACTAAATTCTCTGTGACAGAAATGTAAGCTGCACTGGGTCGGGGAGGAGGCTATTGTCATATGACAATTAATTAATGTCACGTATGTGTAGAAAAGCCTCCATTGCCACCATTAACAGCTGGGATGCTCATAGTTCTATGGAATGAGATCTACTTTTTCATTATGTTATTGCAGCAAGATCTAAAATAAAGACTATACATTAACACAATACCAAAATATACTAGTCGGTAGTGAAATTTGACAACTCTCAATACCAGCTTCAAAATCACAGCAAATAATAACACTAACTAATATGTTTATTATGGAAGAATTGTTTCAAGTTCTTAAGTAATTATTCAAGACTAGTAAACAATCAGTAATAAAATAACAATAAAAAAATAATAGAACAAAACATATAAATATATCTGCTGTGTACGTTCACTTTAGACATCTGAATAGCTGGGAGTGAAAACACAACATTAGAGATCTTTTATGTTATTATGAGAATTGTACAAATATTTTCGGTTCATTATGAAACAGTCTTAAGTAATTAATGGGAAACTGAATATGTAGTCTTTTCATCAAAGAAAGATCCTTGCTGCTTTCAAACAGAATGCAGCTGAAGTTTTTCCTTCTTAATATTGTAATGTTCACACCGGTCGTGATATGGGTTTTCTGACTAGAGAATAATTTTTTCAGATGCTGGTCTGGAGGTAGAAGTCAAAGACCCACCCAAAGGAATGATCCCTCCTGGCACACAGATGGTCAAACCCAAAACTGAACCTCAACCTAGCAAGGTGAGTTCCTAACTTATGGCAATTAAGGAGTAGTATGAAGACCCTGTTATGTCAGATCCGACAACTGCATATAATTCCTAATGAAATCCTGCTGCTGTTTATTGTATTTGTTCAAACTGGAAAGTAAAACTCAAGAAGTGGTGCGCAAATGTGTTTTACTCTGAAGTTTATACTTTTTTTCACCATGTATTTATTAAATGTGACTTGACATTGGAAACAAGCAACACAATTGCAAAAAAAAATTAAATCGTATAACTTTCTTCCTTTCCTGCTGTCAAAGCTCATCAACCATGTTTACATGCACATAATCGACAGTCAACATACATTTATTCTACAGACATGGGTGATGGATTTTCCAAAATCTCTAAACCAAGACCAAAGTCATCAATTGTAACTCCTCAAGCTACCTCCCTCCATCCATCCTTCCTTTCATCCATTTTTTTAGCCATCCAACCCTCCCTCTCCCTCTTTCCATCTTTCTTTTCATCCCTCCCTCCTTCTTTCCATCTTTCCTTACTTTCTTCCATTATAGCTGGGTGATTTGTTTCTGATTGATGCTGTAGTTGGATACACTGTCAATCCACCAATGGCTGAATATAAAAGAGAAAAACAAATGTTCCCAGCCCTTGGGTTGATGCCGCCCTCAATCTGCTAAACTGAACATGTGCGTGGTCCAATGTAACATATGTTAACCACATGGAGACTGATATAAAAGCTGGTACTATTTCTAGTATAATTGTATAGTGTGATTGTAGGTAGACTTCATCCATCATGCATATTTACACTAGCTTAATCAAACAAATATGTTCTGTGTAAATCATGAAGCACTAAACTACATTTTCTGAGATGTCAACAGGAATGTGTATATAATAAAGTGTTAGGACATGCATGACAGTTATGGGCTCTTCATATCAAATCATATAATGAATAGACTATAATTGGGAGAATCATCCACATTTCCTTTTACAATGATGATTTATAGCCAACATTTCGAGCAAAGCTATTATTTTTTTAAACAGTGATATTATTTCATTTTGCTGCTCTGATCAGTGTGTTCCACTAGATGGCGCCACGTGCTCACAATACTGAGTGACGTCATTATTTTAAACCAAGCTTTTTGCTTCTTGCGTTTTCAAGAACACTGAAATGTTTCTGATGTCTGGACTCTATCCGCAGGTGTTTATGGTTATACATACTAATTGATTGATATACTAAAAATACTTTCTAGATAAACATGACTATTTCTAGATATTGTTTTCTAGATAACTTTCTGAACATCAGTGTTATTTTACATAAATTAGATTTTAATTTATTTGACTTCTATGCTGTTGACAAATTTCTGTGTTACATCTTTGTTTTCTATAATGAAAAAAAAAGTTAGATTTTTATAACAGATGTCCTTGCATGTTATTTGAATCCTGTTGGAGTTACTTTTTAAAAAGTACCTTTTTTTATATGTAGGAAAATCTAATCTAAAATCATAAATCGTCCTTATGTTTGTAAAAAAAATTAGATTTTATTTTTTTGCCATATCGCTCAGCCCTACATTCCATCCTTCCCTTCATCCATCCTCCCTTCATTCATCAATCTATCCTTCATTCCTTCCATCCATCCCTCCATCCTTCCTGGTTCAATCCATCCATCCTCCCTCCCTCTCTCCCTCCTTTGTTTCATTATCCATCCTTGCTTCATTCATCAATCTATCCTTCATTCCTTCCATCCATCCATCCCTCCATCCTTCCTCCCTTCTTGGTTCAATCCATCCATCCTCCCTCCCTAGTTCAATCCATCCATCCTCCCTCCATCTCCCTTCTTTGTTCCGTCATCCTTCATCCTTCCTTCCCTCCCTCCCTCCTTCCAACATCATTCCATCCATGCATCCTTCCATCCATCCCTCCATCCTTCCTCCCTTCCAACTTCATTCCATCCATCCTTCCTCCCTTCCTGGTTCAATCCATCCATCCTCCCTCCCTCTCCCTCCTTTGTTCCATCATCCTCCATCCTTCCTTCCCTCCCTCTCTCCTTCCAACTTCATTCCATCCATGCATCCTTCTTTCGTTTCATCCACCCTCCCTCATTCCATTCATCCATAACTCCATCCTTCTTTCCATCCATCCAGCCATCCATCCTCTTTTAGCAATGTATGATAACAATTTATTGGACTTTGCTCAGTCCAAATACATGTTTTCACTGTTCACTGTGTACACTTCCCGCTTTCATGCTGCCTAGCAACCTTGAAAAATCACCCTTCCGTGACATCTGCAATGCTTTTCGTGTGCGTGATGCTTGTGTTGAGCAATGCACGGAAGACCTGATGGCATTCATTTACATTTATGCATTAGGCAGATGCTGGAATTTGAACCCATGAACTTGCCTTTGCAAGCACTTTGCTCTTCCAGCTGAGCTACAGGAACACCACAGGAATTATGTGAAAGGACCTTTACAGTAGTTCTACGCAAATTCTGAAGATGACATCGAATTTTCTCTCAACACTTGGGCATCCACTATAAATCCAGTTGATTAGTGCAGTGCATTAACGCAATTGCTTCTGCAGCCTTGAAGGCTCATGCTAGGGGCGTGTTAGCAGTCACAGGAGGGCAAGGCTCCACTCTGTTCCTTGTTTCCCATAGATCCACAATGATGATGGGATCTGGCCATCCATCCATCCTCCCCTCACTCGTTCCATCCCTACCCTCCATCTTTTCTACCTTCCTTCCTTCTATTCATGGATCCATCCATCCATCCATCCTCCCTCCTTCCTCCCTCCATCCATCCTTTGTTCCATCCATCCATCCATCCATCCTTTCTTCTTTCCTTCCTTCCTTCCATCTGTCATTCACTTGTATAATCAGAATATGACCAAATTCTCATTAATATCGGAATATTCTTGTGCATGTAAATACAATTGTTGGATGCTGTGTTTTCTTAAACACCTATCTGACAGGATGTGTGTGTTCTTTGCTTTGAATTCTTGCTCTCAGGCAGCAGCTTCATGCTATCCTCTAATCTGTTTTACCGTCACTGTCTCTCCCCCTCTGCTTGTCTCAGGTGCGTAAATTTGTTGCCAAGGACAGCGCAGGGCTGCGCGTGCGTAGTCACCCTTCCCTGCAGAGTGAACAGATAGGCATAGTCCAAGTCAACGGCACCATCACTTTCATTGACGAGGTAAAGCACACTAGAATAAGGCCAAACATTAAGAACAACCTAAGAACTGTCCTTTTTCTTCCTTTGATCAGTGGACGTAATTATGGACGATTACTGTTTTAAAACTTGAAAGGCTTTTAAACATTTTCTGAATATCTTTGATCTTTCAAATGGACTTTTGATTTGGTCAGAACTAGCATTTCTTTGCTTATGCTTTGCTTCATTTACATGCAGGAGACTTTGAGGCTGCAGTTCAAACTCAGATAGGAACTATCCATCCCAGCCCATTCTTAAAACAACCCATCACTGCATGCTAATAACTGATAGCTCCTATAAAATACAATCTCACATTCGCATTGCTGTCTTTTGCTATAAAGGTCCTTTCACATGACTCGACTCAACGTTGCCCAATGTGCCAAACTCTAGAGTGAACCGCTACAAATTCAGACAGTTTCAACTTAGACACCGTTTGACATTTTAAAATGTAGCCAGTGGTTCTCAAGCAATAAGCATGCCAATTGCAATGTCTGTCTATTCAATGACAGGTCCAACTTTTACAGTGAGAGCTGAAGTTAACACATAAATGCATGTGATTGATTAAATAAGTAATTTTTTTTAATGTCACTAATGCATTTTTCTTCTTGTTTGACATGCAGCACATTTACTTTTTTACATTTAAAGGTCCAAATTTTGCCCAGGAGTTGTCATCCAGCCTGAAATTGTGTCCCAGTTCTTGAGCTAGTTTTAATTCACCAACAGCATTTTTAGTTAAGTTTCATGAACCCAATGCATTCAATTTTTTTTTCTTTCTTCTTGCAATGTATGATAACAAATGCTTGAACCTTGCTCAAAGCCCAAATACATGTTTTCACTGTTCACTGTGTACACTTCCCACTTTCATGCTACCTAGCAACCTTGTAAAATCACCCTTCCTTGACATCTGCAATGCTTTTCGTGTGTGTGATGCTTGTGTTGAGCAATGCATGGAAGACCTGATGGCATTCATTTACATTTATGCATTAGGCAGATGCTGGAAATTCAACCCATGAACTTGCCGTTGCAAGCACTTTGCTCTTCCGGCTGAGCTACAGGAACACCACAGGAATTATGTGAAAGGACCTTTATAGTAGTTCTCTGCTGGCATTAGCATTTGCAATACACACGCAAATTCTGAAGATGACTTCGAATTTTCTCTCAACACTTGGGCATCCACTATAAATCCAGTTGATTAGTGCAGTGCATTAATGCGATTGCTTCTGCAGCCTCGAAGGCTCATGCTAGGGGCGTGTTAGCAGTCACAGGAGGGCATGGCTCCGCTCTGTTGCTTGTTTCCCATAGATCCACAATGATGATGGTGTCTGGCTCAGACTGAATGATGACACAGTAAAGAAGTATGTTCCCAGCATGAATGGCTACACTGAAGCCTGGTGCCTC
The DNA here is from genome assembly GCA_032164185.1 of Moxostoma hubbsi. Taxonomy (NCBI): domain Eukaryota; kingdom Metazoa; phylum Chordata; class Actinopteri; order Cypriniformes; family Catostomidae; genus Moxostoma; species Moxostoma hubbsi. Next base: position 34,035,992 of record JAVLUX010000011.1, read on the forward strand.
TCTTTTAACCAGCATCTGGGCAAATGCCTCCTGGTCCCCGTTGATGTAAGTAAACAGCCTCCCCTTGCGTAGATTAGCCAGAGCCCCTACACTGCTCATTTGGGAACGGGATTCATACGTGTATAATTGTCCACATAATTCTGTATAGTTTTAGGGTGATCAGTGTATATATGCAAGTTTGGCTCCTTGTACAGTATAGTGAATTAGAATAAGAAGTGCAAACAACGACCCACTCCCAAATGTCTTCAAGCATGCTTTGTCGATTACTTGCAAAGGCCAACAAAATGTGTCCTTGCATGTGTTGGTGCTACTCTGTAGTTTGCTTTGGGCACTGTCACTGATAAGATGCAAGGATGGTTAAGAGTGTTTTGGGTGAATTAGGGTTGGGTGATATAAATAGTTCAGCAATTTGATGATATGCAATTGATATAAATGGGTATATATATATATATATATATATATATATATATATATATTTTTTTTTGCTCTGAAATTACTTTATAATTTAGATTATTTAATTTTTTTTCAATCGAAGGAAACATAATTAACATAATAAAATGTTGCTTAATTTTTTTTACATGCAAATGTTTGATTGACGAATGTAAATTAATCATTTTAGAGCTATAAATCGATTCAAATGGACCATTTGAAATGGTTCACAAAGTGGAATTGAACTTACCAACTCTAATGCATTTTTTGCAACTGAACTTTAAGTCAAAGGCACTATTTGTTGTGATACTAATCTAATGAGCTTTTTTTTTCTTTTCTTTTTTTTTTTACGAAACCTAAGGACATTTAAACCATCACAATATTGTTACATTTTCTTTCAGCAGCAAAACGGCTGTAAATATACTGTGAATATTGAATGTATCGCCCAGCCCTAGAGTGAGTGCATGTGTCCAGTTCACTTGTCTTATTAACACCTGGTTGAGAGACACTAACTCATGCACACTGTGTTGTTGTTACCCATCATATGTGGTGTGAAAAACAGCTCTGTTCTGATTTTAAATATCAGCGTACAAAGCTTTGCTGTTTCCTGGTCATGACAGAATAGATATTCAGGCTCCTTCCGTGTCCCTGTGGAAACATCTGGCACTCCACAAAGCCAAGATTAATTAGCTTAAATTTGCTCCATGGCACTGAAACTTTTTCAACAAATGTTTAACAAAAATGGCTGATCTGTTTAAATCTTTCACATTAAATTAGCTGATGGGGTTCTGCAACTTTTAATGAGGTCCTGCCATGAAACAAGCCATGTCTGAACGCTGCTTGGCCTGAAAGTGGGTCATAATTCTGAGAGCATAATTTCCTGTGGATATGAAAATGTCATCAAGAGTCCCAGTATGAACAGCATGACACACCACCAATCTTTTTTGGAAGATTATGAATCTTCATATATGTTATGTGATTTTATTCTTTTTCTCTGTATTTTTATGTCATTTCAAATTTGTTAAGAGTTGTAATTGGAGTATTTGGAAACCTATTATTCTGCAGATCCAGCAGACACTGCCCAAAAGTCTTTTATTTGCTTTAATTAGTTGTTGGATAGTTTAATGAGATACTTCACCCAAAAACTCAATTTCTGTCATAGTTTCTCACCCTCCAAACTTGTATGAACTTTCTTCTTCAATGGAATGCAAAATGAGAAACTTTGAAGTATGTACCAGTTGCTCTTTTACATGGAATTACAAAGAATAGCTATTGAATAACTAATTTGGACAACTTTTATGCTTGTGCGTGTTTTTTAAATGTCCTATCCCCATGCGTTGTAATTGCATGGAAAAGAGCGAGCAGTACATTCTTCAAAATTTCTCTTTTTGTGTTCCATGGAAAAGAGAAAGTCATATGAGTTTGGAACAACATACAGTTTTGCTAGGTATATGATGACAGATTTTTCATTTGTTGGTGAACTTTCCTTTAATTTTCTAGACCATCTCCCAACATTTCAATTATTTTGCTGTAAATTTTTTTAAAAAGAATAAAAAATAAAATACACAATCATACAGCCACAATAACAAATCCATCTCTTCCAAAAAATGACAAACCATACCATATGCCTTAAGGTGACTCCTGGCCGTATTCTGACTTGCTTATAATCTGTTGCTCAGAATATCTTTAGCACTAGCCAAGGAGTCAGGGATATCGACTTTTTGTCATGGACGACCTTATCTTGTTTTCCCCAGGTGAGTTGTCGGAAGGCGAGGTGTATGTGTAGCTATGCTGCTGCTTTGCTTTCTTTCTCATTATAATTTTTAGAAATTTGAGTCTTTTCAAATGTAGTATTGAAGTGTCATCAAGTTGCATGTTTAATCGTGTAAATTGTGTGTGAATTTTTATTTTTTTTATTTTATTTTTTCCATCTTTATCTTGTATGTTTTGAGTTTCTAAGAACACATTTTAAACCTAATGGCCATTGCATTTCATTTATGTTAATCTTGGGTAGCTTGTTGTGTTTTCATGTTCTAGTTCAGAACTCTGAACAAAGTCAGCTATATAGACATTTTACGGGAAAGTCGAATATATGTGAATGCATGTTTTTATTTATTTATTATAATTTAGTCATATTTGTCCAAAAAAATACATTGATTAAAATAAGCATGCCAACCTAATACTTAGTACTTGCCATCAGAAAACCCTGTCATATACTGTATGTTAAAATGATACTCATCCTACCACCTCATTAAGCAACTTCTTTGTATGCTAAAATGTGATTTGTACATATTGTCTCGATGTAGAACCACAATTGGCTATTATACTGTACAAGTATTGCTAATCTAAGTAGGCACATTGGCCAGTTTCATCTTGGCAGCAAGTGAACATAAAGGGTCATTGGTTTGACACTTTCTGTGTTCTGGCTTTATTATATTTTTCCAAAATACAGAATATATTTTTTTTTACAGAAAATGACTTGATTACACCTATTCAATTTCTGAACTGAAATTAATTTTGATATGTTTTGAGAGAGGAAAAAGTCTAAAATGTCTAGGTGGTGTAACTGTCCTGAGATAATAATGAAGAAAAAATTCTCATTAAAAGTAAAACAAATTTCCCCAAATTTGCAGAAAGACTTTTTGTTGTCATGATCAACAAAATGGAAGACCATTAAACATGAAATTATATGTAGACTGTAGACCCTCGTGACTCTGACAAGGTCAGTAAATTATTATGTTTTAAATATCAGATTTAGGCCTTTTTAACCCTTGTGCTGTGTTCATTTTGTTTTCCCAGTCAAAAATGATCTGTCAAACTAAGATAATTGTCACAAGTTATTGCATTAGATCTTTTAACAACTTCTTTTTTAGTAATTATGACCCCTTTGAACATATTTAATTATATATATATATATATATATATATATATATATATATAATGTACTATTATTTTTATTGATTGAAGAATTTTCTTGATCTGACCTTATACCAGTGGGAAAAATATTTTAATAATTACATAATAAATTAATAACCAATTGCTTGATCTGAACAAAATAGGTATCATTTTAAAGCTTGTAAAAACATTACAATGCATATAGCTGATCCTACCAATTCTTAAATAATGCTTTTTAATTTGCTGACAAATAAGAACTGTTTCATTCTCTTTATTTGCAAATTTGTTATAGCCAAAATTATATTCGGAGTTGGCCTATTAATAAGATAGGACAGACATGTGTTATATATAGAACAGTCTCATTTAGTTGAATGTATGTGCAGATTTGTCTCACTCTAAACTGCAGTGAGTATTAGTGAATGAAATTCATACTGGCACATAAATATAATAAATAGGAGAGGCTTTTAGTCACGTTTTTCCTTATTACTTCCTGAAACATACAGAGAACATAGACAATGACATAGTGTAACTTACAGCAGACTATCCCAATTCAAACGAGCCCAAACACAACATAATACGATAAGTGGATCTTGAAATATTCCTCAAAGTGTACATGAAAAGATGATGCACAAAAGGGCGCTCAACACATTGTGTGTGGGTGTGTGCACATGTCTGAGGACTTAATGTGTGCAAACACACATCCACACACAATATATGCTCATTTAAATGATTGGAATGCTCCTGAACACATTTCTGTATTTTTATTTTATTCATATCCCCTTTTCTCCCAATTTGGAATGCCAAATTCCCTCTACTTAGTAGGTCCTCGTGGTGGCACACTTACCTCAATCCGGGTGGCGGAGGACAAGTCTCAGTTGCCTCCGCTTCTGAGACAGTCAATCCACACATTTTATCATGTGGCTCACTGTGCATGATACCGCAGAGACTCACAGCATGTGGAGGCTCATGCTACTTTCTGCAATCCATGCACAACTTACCACACGCCCCATTGAGAGCAAGAACCACTAATCGTGACCACGAGGAGGTTACCCCATGTGACTCTACCCTCCCTAGCAACCGGGCTAATTTGGTTGCTTAGGAGACCTGGCTGGAGTCACTCAGCACGCCCTGGATTCGAACTTACAACTCCAGGGGTGGTAGTCATCATTAATACTCACTGACCTACCAAGGCCCCCCACATTTTTGTATTTTGAAGTCTAATGCATTCATTTCCAATGGCCAGTCATACACATGTAACAAAGTGAAATAAAACCCCCAAAAAATGTTTTTTGTTTTTTTTTTAGTTTTCAGATACCATTTGTGAATAAAGTCAAGTAATTTTATTCCATTTGGATTAAGTAAAAAATCTCTATATATATATATATATATATATATATATATATATATATATATATATTTTTAAGAAAAAATATGTTCAGAATCACAACATATGGATTAATAACATGGCAAAGTTAGCTCAGGTTGTCAAATTAAGTGACTCCAATAAATAAACAAACAAACAAGCAATACATGTTTTAATTAAAATGTGTGCACCCAAGTTTTTAAGGTATTTTTTATTACTTTTTACATGATGGTTACACCACTTGACATTTTTCATTTCTTTCGAATCCTAAAACATGAAACCAGCATAAAGACAAAGATTGCATTTCTAAATTATAAACCAGATTTTAAAAAATCTTCATGGACATCCTAGTTTGTCATGAGCCTAAAACAATGGCTTCTGCCCTAAATAACAAATTAAATGGATTGATTGAAATATTAAAATCTGTCCTTTTTGTGAATAAATATAATGTGCCTTTTCCTATTAAACTTCTCACAGTTAACATTAACCTGTGTCCTTTGGTTTTGCAGGAGGGCAGGTCAAATTCAGATGATTATGGGAAGGAGACCAGTGGCCGCCCTTCTCATGAGACCAGCGTCCATGACCTGGGTGCGGGCCAGGCTGGTGGACCGGGTCTTTATAAGGTAGTGAAGACCGGACCTTCTGGTCACAACATCAGAAGCTGCCCAAACCTTAGAGGTATCCCCATTGGAATGTTAGTTCTGGGGAACAAAGTCAAGGCGGTAGGCGAGGTATGGACTCCCAACTGTGTTACTGTGGCTGCCAATAAATAACTAATTAGCTAGATTTCTTGCTAGTTCTGCAGTTACTCTAACACAAATTCTTGATCTTTTGACAAATAGAGAGCCCTTTGTTAACTTGTAGAGACAGTACATGATATGGCTCTGGTGTGGGTGTGTTGTCCTTCTGTATATCATAAAATGCCTCTCGAGAACCAACAAGCATGGCTTCAGCGTTTGCACAGCAACAGTAGCAATAGCAATCTGGCATGCTTTAACATGAAAATTGTGTGCATCAATTAATACATCTTAATTGGTGATTAACAAAATGATAAATGCAGCATGTGAATTGCAAAATGCTGAAGTCGTCTCATAATTCCCACTGAAATGATCAGGGTTGGGTAAAATTAAGAATTCAAGAATTGACTCCTTTTTAATTCATAAGTTTGAATTGAATTGGCCACGCCCCAAAGGATGGTGAAATGGAATTGAAATGACAGGAAGAGAAATTAATTATAATTCAAAGAAATGTAACAGTCGCAAAGCAGAAGAATTTGATTAGTCTAACTCGAGTTTAGCAACAAAACAATTTATTTATTATTATTATTAATTTTGACTAATTATGCTTATAAATTCTCTTTAGCTAACTTTTGGATTTAGTAAATTAGAAATTAGAGCTTTCTGAGAAATGAGTTCATAAAATGAAAGCTAATTTCTTAAATGTACAGTAGTGAAATATATGAAAATTATTAATTCTAATTGCTAAAGTTGACAGTTATTTCAAACATTGACAATAAATATAATTTTTTTATTTTATGCATTTCTTTGAATTTTATTTCATTTGAATTCTGCTTCCTTTAATTCAAATGACAATTTTGCATCCTTTTGGCTACATCCGTTCAAATTCAGGAATTGAATTGGAATTTAAAGGCATTTTTAATTCAATTCATAATGCGCACAACCTTGGTTAATACTCTTTCTTTTGTTTGAATCGTCTCCATGTGTGATCATGGAAGTGCTGGACTTTGCCTCTTCTCTCGGTAGAGGGTGTGGTGTGTCATGCTGTCCTCGAATGCTCTCTTATAGTCACCCAACTCACACAAATACTTCTATGCTCCTCTCAAAAAACTCTTCACAGAAATCAAGTCCAATTCAAAGCAATGTCTTTGTTCAAACAGGTTGCTCTTGAGAATTCTTGAGAATTATATGGTACCTCATATGTTTGTTGCAACTGTCCAAATGCGCTTTGTTATTTTACAGTTGCTGCTGCGTTTTGTTTGCTGAACAGTTTTGCTCCTCTGGTTTGATATGGTGTCAGGTGTGTGTGTTTAGTGAGGGGAGGTAAATAAAGCTATGTCTGTATCAGGTGATTAACTCGGAGGGCACATGGGTTCAGCTGGATAAAAACAGTGTGGTGGAGTTCTGTGAGAGTGACGAGGGGGAGGCCTGGTCTCTGGCCCGAGACAAAGGGGCAAACCAGTACCTACGTCACGAGGAAGGTAAAGCAAAACTCTCTCTTCTTCTCTTTGTCGTGGCATTACATGAATCGTTCATCAAAAATAATTATGTCGTCATTTACTCGCCCACCAAAATATTTTCTTTCTTCCATGGCAAAAGGAGATGTTTAACAGACTGTCCATGCTGCTCATTTCCATGCAACGAAAGTGACAGTAACCAGGGACTTCCAAGCTCCAAAAAGGACCAAACCCACACACACACTATAAAAGTAGCCCGTATGACTTGTGCACTCTATTCTAAGTGTTCTAGAGTACTGTAGCTTGGTGTGAGGAACAGACACACCATTTTTTAATTAAACACAAGCTCAAATGAGATTTGAGAGATCTAGTGAAGGGGAAGATTATCGGTTAATAACAGCTTTCATTTCTGTATGTTTCTCACATAAAGCTATTGTGTCGTATGTTGCATACAAGTTGGATGGACTACTGTTAGGATTGTTTTGTGGTGCATTTTTTTGTCACTTTTGGAGTTTGACAGCATTCGTCCCTATTCACTTTCATTATATGGAAAAGAGTGGCCAGGAGAATCTTCAAAAATTCCCCTAAGTATTCTATGGAAGAAAGGAAGTCATAAGGGTTAATGTGACTGAATTACATTTTTTGGGAGAACTATCCCTTTTTATTTGAAATCAGTCATTTTAGTGATTGATGGTTACAAACGTTCTTCTGTCTGGAACAGAACAAGTGATTTTGGAGCATGGAGTGCAGACCCCTCCTCCGAGCCCTTTCTCGGTTCAGGCATTTAACAGGGGCAGCTCGGGAGCTCAGGGCTTTGACTACGGCATCTGCAACAACAAAGGTGAGAGTAAAGATCCCGTTGGGATGAACATAAAATGTCTGCAAACTGAACATTTTTCATGCCATGATTCATCTCCCAGACATTGTTTTATGATTTTTTTGAATCTTAAGAACTGGTCACAGAAATATCTTGTGTTTTACCCTTTTTTGGTTGTTGTTTTAAAATCCTAGCAGTACACATGCATGATCAGTATAGCAAAAAAAAAAAACAGATTTTTATATTTTTCAGCCTTTTGGAAATATTTGGTACTTTTTAAGATCTGTGATGGCATAAATTGGTGAATTTTTGAGTGATGATGCAAATTAATCATTGAATCAGAGTTTTTAATTGATTCTATGAAATTAACTGATTAATGGAAGTCAACACAACTTTATTTTTGATTCTGAAATTTAAATCCGTTTTTTCCTTGTTTTGTTTTGTTTTGCTTATGATAAAAAAATTAATATGAAATAAAAGTGGTCCAGAGTGATCTACCAGACACACAATGCACACATATATACAGGACCTGTTCTTGTATTGTGGTATGATTTACCATTTTATTCTAACAGTTAAAACTTTTTGAAATTAAAGTCCTAATTTTAAGTGCTGTATAAACCCCTTTTCGTTGAAATAGTTTATTGCCTATTAGTTGATATCCCTAATAATTTTATGGAATATTTGGAACATGTATCAAATGATTAATAAGAAAACAATCATTTGTTCTAAATCGGGTCTGTGTTATCAGAGTAATTGTGTTTTGCATGACGTGATCTGTGTTTTGGCTGTCTTCTGTTCCAAGTAAAGCAATCATTGTGTGCATGGGCAAGACTCTGTGTGCTGTGGCTGGGTCTTACCCATTTATATTCCACTGCCTCTCACCATTTTTTCCTCATGCAACGCTGCTTAGTGGCATTTTCCATAGACTGCTGCTGAGCTGCGCCACGTCTAAGGGGTTCTTCATCACCTCTTATACTCAACGAGTTTCAATACACCTGAATAGAAAGTTTAAAAAAAAACTGATAACGGAAAAAATTATAAAATAGAATAAAAGTCTGAAGTCTGCATGAAGTCAAAAGACAAAAATGTTTGTCTTCGTAATTTTTTATCAGAACGCGTCTGAAGCAACTTTTCTTTTTTGCGGATGGCACCATGGCTGCATACGCTATTGGTTCTTTGTAACCATAATTCATTGGTCAAAAGGTGTGGGAACCCTGAATACAATTAATGTAATAAAGGTTACAGAAATAAGGGTATATAACGATGCAGTTGAAAAAGAAAGTCCCGGTCAAAAAGCCTCCTGAAACGTGTGTGCTGGGAGTGTTTCAGGAGGAGATTAGTCCTTCACAATTGACTGCATTTCACATTCAGGTCTGGAACACTCAGGGCTCTATTTAAATAGTGCTAAGTGTATCGATATGCCATAAGTCATAAGTGCAAAGTTCACGGGCATGACCATGAAATGCAAAAATGCGCTAAGTCTAGGCATAAGTGGGTTTAGCAAAATCGCGTGTGTGCAATGTGCAAATGGGCTGGTTCAAGTATAATTTAATTCTGAGGTTCTTCTCCGGTTAATGCAGCATCTGCGTTCTATTATACAGGACATTTCCTCAAGCATCAGCGATATGAACAAAAACAGCACATTCATAAGAAGTTGGTAGTGTAAATGGACTATATGCAATGAATTAGAAGAATTGAAATATGGGCACGCTCCTTTTAAATGCTTAGAAAATGTTATTCATGTCAGGATTTTGATGTATGCTCTGTTAAATTATAGGGAATGTAAGTATTATTATTAAGTAAACAAATCATGGCTTGTATTAATAGTGATTGTATCAGCATGCACTTCTCTTCTACCAGTGTTTGATTTGAACAATGAAATTAATTTATTGAAACAAAAATATTCCTAAATTCAAATTACTCTTAAAATGAAACAAAAATATATTCAAAATAATGAAATGGTCAAAAAAAATGAAATACCATATCCAACTTCTTTCACCAGCACCTTTTGCAGTGACTTAAAAATCACTATGACAACAGGTGGAAAAATACCAATACAAATTAGATCATGAATACAAATATAAATAGATTCATAATAATAGTAATTGAAAAATAAACTATGACCTATAGGTAGTTTAACACAAATCTCATACATTTTTCTTACATAAGATGGCTACAACTATGATCGTCAAGGACATAATTTGATGTTCCACTATATTTTCAGAGTTTGGACATTGGGCGCTGTATCATGGCTGACCCTGCACTCTGACCCCAGCTTAAATTTCACTGTATATATGAAAAATGTATAATATGTGACAATAATAAAGGCTTTCTTCTTCTTCTTAACTTTATTATCACCTGCTGGTGGAATTTCTAAATTGCAAAAGCAGGAACTAACTTTGTGCTGAAAACAGACCTATTCCCTGCTATTGAAACGTCTTAGCGCAATTACCTATTTCTCAGGAAAATAGCAAATTGCACTTTGCGCCACTTAATTTACGTACAATACACACGCTTTGTCTTGGCATGAAAATTGCACTTAGAAATAGTGCTTTCACAAAAATTGGATGAGATGTAGCTCACGGTCGTTGCGCTGCACGTCGCACTCTCACGAATATAGAGCCCTCTGTTTTCAAAATCCAATTGATAACTGAAGGATAAAATATTGTCCCATTGTACATTTCTCACAAAATATCCAACAACACATTGCGGTAGTCATTTCATGTTGACTATACAATCTCACCACAGATAGTAGTGTTAGTTTTCAGTAATGTCAGGGTTCTTCTATATGTTATATTACTTTAACCTTGAAATAGAACAAAACCATATTTTCCATAAGCTGCACTATTGAAGGGATGAAAGAAAAGGATTGGCTCTGTGTTTGCCAATTCTTCATCTGTGACCTTGTAGATGTTTCAGTTATGAGGTTTTATGAAAACCTGACCTACAGCTTTTCCCAGCCCTTCCCTTACTCCCTTCACGTTGGTTCAGCTGACCCACTCATACACCCCATTACTTCTAGTGAGCGTGCTTATGTGGGGCGTTCATCTGACTAGCGTTTTGTACGGCTCCTTCTGAGGATCATATAAGCTACAGCACTCCCATTGTCTTCCGCATTGCAGGTGACCGGCTGGGTGCCATACTGAATTCCATTCAGTCTGGGCCTTTCCTCCCAACTCCTTCCGTATTTGAGCAAGCTGCCAAACCTCCCTCTTCCCTTGTCCACAGCCCATTTGTGTTTGGACAGTCCTTTTCCCAGCAGCTTCAACCGCATCCTCAGCTTCCGAGTAAGTCTGTCCATCTATAAGGTAGTGGCGGTGCTTGCTTGCTCAGGTGCTGCTTATTCTTGTCTGAAGCGCTTCTTTGTTCAGTGCCCCTCAGGTTGTGTTCAGTTCCATTCAGGCTTATTTCCCCTGCTTTTCTGCCTTTGTTCACATGCTTGCTTGCCGTGTTTGAATTGGTGATTATTTTCTTTCACATCTCATTGTCATTTAAACTCCTGTGGTCTAAAATAATTTAAGTTACTCCTCTGTGTTTCCACTTTAGCTTCTAACAGTGCCTCTCTCACAAAAAATGTAGTTTTTTTTCTTATGTGTGCAGAAAAAGGTTCTTTCAAGATTCACAACAGGTTCATTCAAAAATGTGTTCTTGCCATCGTTCTAAAGTTGATGAATTCTGATTATTCTAAATGAGGGAGTGTGTACCTGTAATTACTAATTAGCATATTATACCCCCTATCTCAGATCAAGCTATTTATTATGCAATTATTTTTTGTTACTTAAATTTTTTTTAAAGACTTTTTGTAGGGTCCCTTAGTTACCCATTTCTAATAAAAATACATCTTTGCTTAATGCATTCTACGGTTCTTAGGCCACAAGGAGGTATTTTTGCGTGGTTTATGTGGTAAATGTAAGTTTGAACTATTTGAAGAATGATTTCTTTACAAAAACATTCACACATAGGTTTAAGCCAAATATGCGCAAACGCATGGTTAGTGATCGAGGCCCATTGTGGTCTAATAATAAGAACTCCAGTGGTCTAATAATATTTAAGTCACTCCTCTCTGTTTCCACTCTAGCTAGTTACAGTATTAGTTACATGTCAAATGTTTCTGTTAACTTGATTGCAATTTTTTTTTTTTTTTTGCATGCAACATGGGGTGTTTTAATTTGATCATGCATTAGCTAGGTTTCCTGAACAATTCCCAAGAGGTCCAGGAATCTGTCCAAGCAAACTACACAAAGGACATTTGTACCCACAGTGTAACCAAACATGCACTAATGTCTGCAAAAGGAAAATTATATTGGGTTGTCTGGAATTTAAGGTGCAAGTGTCTCAATATTTTCCACAGCCAGAATACTCTAAATCTGTGTACAGTCCAGATTCATTAACAAATCCTAACTCAGTCATTCCATTCAGACACTTCTGCCAACCTCCCTGCACCAGTTAATGCCCAGTTTTGCTGTATCATGTGCCTCTTTCTACCAGTCTACCTGTGTCTCCTGTAGTCTACTGTATGTTCTACTTGTTGCTTTTTCTCTATTCGTGTCTCAGTCCCTACGTGCCCCTCTAACCCAGTTTACATTACATCCGTCTTATGTGACAAGTTCTAAATACATGTGTAGACAGGGTCCAAAGCATTTTGTTATCAGATAACTCAAACTACATTTGAAAAAGTCTGAAACGCAAGAGATCCCATTGCATTTGTAGTGCATCTGTCCTGATGTGTCCCAGATAAAAACAAAGGACTGCCTTCTCACCTGCGACATATGTGCCTAAATTAGCCAGACTATTCTACTAAAAATGGCACGTCTGCAACACTATTTTAAACAAGTGGGGTTTTTTTGGGTGTTCCCTTAACCCCACACCTATGAGCACCACCCAATCTATCTAATGCAGTAACACTTACATAGCAATACCCTTTCCATTGAATTGGTCAATGGAGACACATTTTAAGTGCATGTTAACACCAGGTGTAAACAGCGATCTGTCTAACTTTACCACTTCGGATTAAAACACCCGAGACGGATGTTAATGCCAGGTGTAAACAGGGCCTGATTCTATATTTCTTTGTCTCATCCAGTGCTCTTTTTTTCAACTGTCCCTCATTCATTGCCTCACATTTCCTTTCTCATTCTCTGATGGTTCTCCTTGGTTCAAGCCTTGTTGCTTACTTTCCTTGCCACTGTTTTCCGCTATAGATGCTTCATCACGCAGCCTTGCTTCACGTGAGCGTGTACACAAAAGCAGTGCGACCGGGCCTGGCACCGCTCTCTCATCTCTTGTTCTCAGAAAAAAGGGTGGGTAATGCATGCCTTCTCCTGGGAGCACCCTGGAGACTCACTAAAGTGATGGGCTTCATGTCATCCTCTCTTCCAAAATCCATTTATTTCCCCTCTTAGATGTGGAAACGGAGTATGTAGTGCTTTGGAATATATATGGATGCAGTTTTACAGGCACTGACAAAATATTTCCCTTGAGCTGGGTGCTTTCAATTGTGTTAATATAAATATTATTTCGTAATGCTACCTTAGAGTCACATAAATAGTGTTCAGAAGTAGAAGCTGAATGTTAGAGTATATAATACATTTTGATCAGTTTTATTAAGTCAACCTTGAATATCAATGGATTCTTGTTGATGGCATTCTCTTTTTTTGCCTTTAATTCCCTTTTTATTTTTGTTGTTTTTAATTGTTATTTTCTTACATTTTTAAGTTTCCATATATTTATTGTCTTCATTGTTTTCTTCCGGTCCTATTTTAAAAGGTTTGAAAATACATAATGGGTTGCCTTGCTGCACAAATGAATTGCACAATGGTAACTGTTGGTGTTACAATATGCAGGTGACAGGGAAAACATGTCTAGTCGGCCCATGTCTCCAGCCAGCAAGCACCGTCAAGAGAGCCGTTCTTCCAAATCTGACAGTCACTCGAGTCGAACCGTTGACCAGGTGAAGAGCAAGAACAATGACAGTCTGTCTGCCAGCGAAGCCCTGATTCTAAAATCAGACACAGGCAAACTGCGTTCTGACTCTCACAGCCGCTCCCATTCCCCTAACCACAACACCTTACAAGCCTTGAAAGCTGATGGACGAACTTCAGGCCTTAGGGCTGAATCTCCGAACCCTGGCTCACGTTCGTCCTCACCCAAACAAAATACCTTCACTTCAGGGAGATCCAGCCCTTCCAGCATAAGTTCTCCACGTTCCTCTTCTCCTCTTGATAAGAACCTGCCCTCTAAAGTTAGTCCTTCTAAAGCTCACCTGGACCCTCCTCGTGAGAGATCCAAATCGGACTCCTATACGCTGGACCCTGACACTCTAAGAAAGAAGAAAATGCCTCTCATGGAGCCTCTGAGGGGCAGGTCTACATCACCCAAGCCAAAACTCCCACCCAAAGAAGGCAAAGGAGGAAGTGGTAATGCAGAGAACCGAGCCCCATCTCCCCATGTAGTTCAGGAAAACCTCCACAGTGAGGTGTTGGAAGTTTGTAGGTCCAGTGCCTTGCTATCCAACGATGAAGCCAATGATGAGAATGCAGACTTACGCAATGCTGAAGAGGGCTCCTCCAAGGTGCACTTCAGTATTGGAAAAGCACCGGTCAAGGAGGAGCTTGAGAGTCGTTCTTCACCTAAAGTCAGCCGTAAAACCTCCAACAGACATGTAAGACCCAAAAAAGACAAATCAGGGCCACTCTTTAAGGGTGACAACTTGCGTCCCACTGAACCTGTCAAGCAGGCCATGTCGCCATCTGTTGCCGAATGTGCTCGGGCTGTCTTTGCTGCCTTCCTGTGGCACGAAGGCATAGTACATGATGCCATGGCATGTTCCTCCTTTCTGAAGTTCAACCCTGAGATGACCAAAGAACATGCGCCCATCCGCAATTCTCTGAGCTGCCAACAGGGCTTCGATGAGAAGGAGAGCAAACTGAAGAACCGTCACTCGCTGGAGATATCCTCTGCCCTTAACATGTTCAACATTTCACCCCATGGCCCAGACATCTCCAAGATGGGGAGCATCAACAAGAACAAGGTTCTGTCTATGTTGAAAGAACCTCCCTTGCCCGAGAAGTGTGAGGATGGAAAAAGTGAGGCAGTCTCCTACGAGATGACCAGCCATTCCTCTATGCGGTCCAAGTCTATCTTGCCGCTCACCCTCCAACACCTAGTAGCCTTTTGGGAAGACATATCTATGGCTACCATTAAAGCAGCTACACAGAACATGATCTTCCCCAGTCCAGGTTCCAGTGCAATCCTTAAAAAGAAGGAGAATGAAAAGGACAGCAAAAAGACAAAGAAAGAGAAGAAGAAGAAGGAGAAAGCTGAGGTGCGCCCTAGGGGAAACCTCTTTGGGGAGATGGCGCAGTTAGCTATGGGAGGCCCAGAGAAGGATACCATTTGTGAGTTGTGTGGAGAGTCTCACCCATATCCTGTTACATACCACATGAGACAGGCCCACCCAGGTAAAGTGCCATCTATGTTTAGTTCTAATACACATTCTATATTATCCGGAGCAGTTCCACAGAAATGTGTAAATTCTTTATTGTATTCTCTCAGGCTGTGGCCGATATGCTGGAGGTCAGGGCTATAACAGTATTGGGCACTTCTGTGGAGGCTGGGCTGGTAACTGTGGAGATGGTGGTATTGGAGGAAGCACCTGGTACCTGGTGTGTGATCGTTGTAGAGAGAAGTACCTGAGAGAGAAACAAACAGCTGCAAGGGAAAAGGTATACCTTTCACGACCAATCCCTCTCCTCGTATTTAGATGCCTTATATTTGTAAATTTTTCATATCTTAAACATTGTATAATCCATTCAAGTCTTGAAGATATTCTTTATTCTGGTTCAACCCTGTGGATCTTGGATCAGGTTAAGCAGTCAAGGAAGAAACCTCTCCAGGTGAAAACCCCACGGGCTCTGCCCACAATGGAGGCCCACCAGGTTATCCGTGCCAATGCACTGTTCCTGCTATCTCTGAGCAGTGCTGCTGAGCCTAGCCTGCTTTGTCATCACCCACCCAAACCCTTCCAAACACAGTTACCCAGTCTAAAGGAGGGAGTGTCTGAGGAACTTCCAAACAAG
Source organism: Moxostoma hubbsi (assembly GCA_032164185.1). Classification (NCBI taxonomy): domain Eukaryota; kingdom Metazoa; phylum Chordata; class Actinopteri; order Cypriniformes; family Catostomidae; genus Moxostoma; species Moxostoma hubbsi. The sequence goes on from JAVLUX010000011.1 coordinate 34,051,768, forward strand.
ATGGGCTGTCTATATTTGCAAACCCTAGCTCGGTAAAACCTTCTGTTCACCTAGATTTAAGCTTAGAAATTGCATGGGCAGCATTATTGCAGTAAATCTGTATTGAAATTTGCTGATTAAAATCCCATTTTTGAGTACCTCATCAAGCCTTGCTTGATTTCTTTATTGTAGCCAGCACACAGAGAACTTTGGGGCATACCAAGATGACAACTTGTTTCAGGATGAAATGCGTTACCTGCGTTCTACATCAGTACCTGCTCCCTACATCTCAGTTACTCCAGATGCCTGCCCCAATGTTTTTGAAGAGCCTGGAAGCAACATGAAGTCCATGCCCCCAAGGTAATGAAACAAGCTTCTCATCTACCTTAGTCCAGTGCTGTACCAACCTAATTTTTATGAACTGTTGACATTTAAGTGATACTTATAATTTAGGTGAAACACACTTCTTGTGTTTCTTTAGTTTGGAGACTAGCCCAATCACAGACAGTGACACAGCCAAGCGGACAGTGTTCCAGCGTTCATATTCAGTGGTGGCCTCAGAGTATGACAAGCAGCATTCAGCCTCCCCAGCACGGATAAAGGCAGTTCCCAGACGGAGGGTACACAGCGGGGATGCAGGTAATGTCATGTCACTATGTACAGCACGATTACAAATTAATAATTACCCTATTACAATAATGATGGTCACTGAGGCCTGAGAAGCGATTTACATAACCTTACCACATAATCAGGTATGCTGTTGCCATATCACACAATATAATGTTTCTATTCAGGATGTTCTTTTTTACTAGCGAATATAAATTTTGTATTGGGGAGTTAGGGATGTTCTTCTGCAGTATCAATAATACCAACTCAGTTCTGTACAAGGATGGCGAAATTACGAATCCTACTTTGCTGACGTGAAGTTGCTTTATAACCTTCCTGTAGTATCCAGTCACACAAACCAATAAATATTTAAGAACCAATTGTCACCAGAGTAGGATTTGTACATTTGTACTCAGGTGCTGCTGCAGTAGTGTCATCATGTTTACACTGTGTACACGTGATAAAATGACAATTGGTTAAAGCTATCTCTTCCTTGTAAATCCGTTGTGACTAGGGCGCAACATTTTGTCGAGCACTTGGTTTATATTTCTGCGGCGTTGCACAGGGTAGCCCGGCCCAGGGTAAAATCTAATTGGTCCTACAGTCATACTCACAATAACTGTACAGTACGTTCAACTTTTTTAGTCATTTTCGCTTTCATTTTGGGCAGACAAATAATGTTATGCGGGAAGCTTGGTGTGTTGCGCCTTATTAGGACACTGTGTTGGTCAAACAGAAAAACTCTAGTCGAAAAGTCATGCCATTGTTTTAATGTAAAATTTAAATAAGGATGCAAATGTGTTTGACATTTGTGACTTTAAAATTAACAATGAGTATCGTGAAATTTCACTGGTGTTGGTGTTGACTACTTAAATGTTGGTATTGTGATAAACTTAGTTGAAGTAAAGTGCATATTAATGAGTTAATTTCATCTGGTCTCTGCAGAAGTTGGGTCATCTCTGCTTCGTCACCCTTCTCCTGAGTTGTCTCGACTGATCTCAGCCCACGGCTCTCTCAGCAAGGGCGAGAGGAACTTCCAGTGGCCTGTGTTGGCATTTGTAATCCAACATCATGACCTTGAGGGCCTGGAGGTGGCCATGAGACATGCACTCCGCAAATCAGCCTGCAGGGTGTTTGCCATGGAGGTCAGCTTTCATGTCTTGTGTCCCATGTCCTTCTCTGTACAAATTGTACAAATATAGAAAAACATTGTTGTATTTTTAAGGTTATTTTTGCAGAAGCCACTACAAGGAAGCTATTCATAGGTAGATTCCCTTGAAAGTGCTATTAAGGTATGATTTTTTGAGAATCTCGTCTAGCCAAACATAGTAACATTGGCTAAAACAATGGTTGTAAGTTTTGGGCGCTACTAATTGTTTTTGCAGACAAATGTCACGTTTACCGAAGTATAGGTCTCTGCAGAACAGTGGGATGGGCGTTTCTAAACTATCCAATTAAAGTAGGGAATGACAGTGTAGAAATCACTGGGCATTTCCAAACCAGGATGGACTTTTCTAAACTAACCAATGAAAGTAGGGAATCTCAATGGTTTGAAATAACCACTAATTGGGAAAAGCCCATTTTTGTTCTGCAGAGATATATGTCTCCATTTTCCATTGAATTTAAGTGTTTCTCTGGTTATGGAAAACCTGCAAATATCAGGATTTTTTTTTTCCAGTTCTGTAAAAGTCTTTAGAAATATCATAGAAAATTCTATTGTAAATAGTCCATTTTTCTAGTCACTACTGGTGGTTAAGTTTTCTAGTTAAGATGCCATCAGCTAGAAATTGCTCTTTGTGACTGCATACTCTATAACTCTATAAAAGTTGTTATCTAGTAATCACAAATAACTAGAAAAGTTATGGAAATTATTTTGCCAAAAGCCAACCTTTCATTCTCTGTTTCCTTGTTAGGCCTTTAACTGGCTGCTGTGCAACGTGACCCAGACCACCTCCCTCCATGATATCCTGTGGCACTTTGTGGCATCTCTGACCCCATCTTTCTTTGAAACAGAAGAAGAGGAGGATGAGGAGAACAAAGGAAACAAGGAGAACCTTGAGCAGGTGTGACCTGACCATAACAATGCTGATAGTTATTAACGAGTCACTGTCCACTTGAGATGGTTTCTGACACAGGAGGTTTTCTTCTGTATTACAGGAGAAGGATTTGGGTGTCTGTGAACACCCTCTCTCTGACATACTCATCGCAGGAGAGGCTGCTCACCCATTGCCCCACACTTTTCACCGTCTGCTCCAGACCATCTCTGACCTCATGATGTCTCTTCCCAGTGGAAGCTCACTTCAGCAGATGGCCCTTAGGTATCTTGACCCTCTGCACAGCTCCACCAGCACAAACCTATAATACTATATGACTTGATTGTGACTGGAGGCTCCAAGCATCACTATTACTACTGCTCATACTTGGCGTTAAGGATTTGGACAAATGCCTTACCCTAAGGCCAAAAACATACTCTACACAAGTATATGAACAAAAATCCCTCTAGCTATGCAAGCTTTAATTTTCTTCATTATTAAATCCTGAAATGTGTCAGACTGCAATTCAAAGATAATAAAACACATGTTAACATTCCAAGGGTCGATCTAGCGTGTATTAGTTTAACAGTGACTCTAACTTGTTCTCCCGTTTCATCAGGTGTTGGAGCCTCAAATTCAAACAGTCGGATCATCAGTTCCTGCACCAGAGTAACGTGTTCCACCACATCAACAACATCCTGTCGAAATCAGATGATGGGGACAGTGAGGAGAGCTTTAACATCAGTGTACAGTCAGGATATGAAGCAATCAGTCAGGTGGGATCTACTTCATCTGGGTTGTTTAAGAGCATTGACTTGCTGCCTTGCTGCACATATTAACTTGGCTCTTCTTTATGGCAGGAACTGTGTGTGGTGACCTGTCTGAAAGATCTGACTAGTGTGGTGGACATTAAAACATCCAGCCGACCAGCCATGATCGGCAGCCTGACTGATGGCTCCACTGAGACGTTCTGGGAGTCTGGCGATGAAGATAAGAACAAAACTAAGAGCATCACTATCAGCTGTGTCAAAGGCATCAATGCATCCTACGTCTCTGTCCATGTAGACAACTCCCGTGACATTGGAGTGAGTTTACCATCCTTGTGCTTCAACATAATGAATGCTCTACATGCGTTATGTTGGCTTGACAGCTTCATCCAACTTTCCTTGTCTACTTTATTTGATTTCAGTAATTTTCAAATGAATGTATGTATCAGTAAACAGCAAATTATTTATATCATCTGTGCTCTCTGTTCTATCAGAATAAAGTGACGTCAATGACATTCCTGTGTGGGAAGGCTGTGGAAGATCTCAGCAGGATTAAACAGGTAAGAGTCTATATGTTTGCATGTTGAATTTACGTTATAGTCAAAGAGTTGACCAATGCAGTAAACTCCTTGTCATGGAGAAGCAACTGAAAGTGTAATAATGAAAGCATGTCTGCATGGAAATGTCAATCACAAACCTGCATCTGGGTCCCTAAGTGGTCTACGTGGTGATTTTTCACTTAATGGACTTTTTGATGTGTCAGATTGACTTGGACTCGAGACACATGGGCTGGGTGACCAGTGAGCTGCCAGGAGGAGATCACCATGTGATCAAGATCGAGCTGAAGGGTCCTGAGAACACACTCAGGGTGCGGCAGGTGAAAGTGCTCGGCTGGAAAGAGGGCGAAAGCATCAAGATTGCCGGGCAGATTTCAGCAAGTGTTGCCCAGCAGAAGAACTGTGAGGCAGAGACACTGCGTGTGTTCCGTCTTATTACCTCGCAGGTGAGTTTAAACTAACTGAAAACCACTCTTAACCAGGTCACTATGGTTGTTTTCACTCTTGTTCTTATAAAACCAAATTCGATTGTACCCCCCTTCCTCCCCCAGGTCTCTTTTCACATTGTAATAATGATCCTGTTTTACCTGGTATTAACATCCTTCTTTGGTGATGCAAACACAAGCGGATAGTGTCAAAATACACAGGATCCTAAACCTTGTGCCCCATGAAACATCTCTGGTTGCCTGACATGTGAATCTTGAACATCTAAAGTTCATTCAATACAGCCACTTGACTATAACAATTCATCAGTGTGTACTGCCCTGCGGCTTTCACGTGCTGTCTCCGTGTTTATGTCCACATCTCCCACTTAACACGCTTAGATAGGCTATGCAATATGGAACAGCCTTTCTGTGCCCCCTCCCCCCAAACCCAAGGTCCAGCTGTCCTCCCTTATCGGCAGCCCTGTATGTACAGTTGAATTCAGATGTTTACATACACTTAGGTTGAAGTCATTAAAACTCATTTTTTAAACACTCCACAGATTTAATATTAGCAAACTATAGTTTTGTCAAGTCGTTTAGGGTACCAGCTTTGTGCATGACACAAGTAATTTTTCCAACAATTGTTTACAGACAGATTGTTTCACTTTTAATTGACTATATCACTGTTCCAATGAGTCAAAAATGTACATTCACTAAGTTCACTGTGCCTTTAAGCAGCTTGGAAAATTTCAGAACATTATGTCAAGCCTTTAGGCAATTAGCTATTTAGCTTCTGATAGGCTAATTGGAGTCAACTGGAGGTATATCTGTTGATTTATATTGAGTCCTACCTTCAAACTCAGTGCCTCTTTGCTTGACATCATGGGAAAATCAAAAGAAATCAGCCAAGACCTCAGAAAAAAATTGTGGACCTCCACAAGTCTGGTTCATCCATCGGAGCAATTTCCAGACGCCTGAATGTACCACGTTTATCGGCCATCATATCGCTCAGGAAGGAGACACGTTCTGTCTCCAAGAGATTAACGTAGTTTGGTGTGAAAAGTGCAAATCAATCCCAGAACAACATCAAAGGACCTTGTGAAGATGAAGAGGATACAGATAGACAAGTATCTATATCCACAGTAAAACGAGTCCTATATCGACATAACCTGAAAGGCTGCTCAGCAAGGATGAACCCACTGCTCCAAAACTGCCTCAAAATGCCAGACTGCAGTTTGCAAGTGCACATGGTGACAAAGATCTTACTTTTTGGAGAAATGTCCTCTGGTCTGATGAAACTAAAATTGAATGGTTTGGACGTAATAACCATCGTTATGATTGGAGGAAAAAGGGTGAGGCTTGCAAGCTGAAGAATACCATCTCAACCTTGAAGCATGAGGTTGGAAGCATCATGTTGTGGGGGTGTTTTTCTGCAGGAGGGACTGGTGCACTTCACAAAATAGATGGCATAATAAGGAAGGAAAATTATGTAGACACATTGAAGCAACTTCTCAAGACATCAGCCAAGAAGTTAAAGCTCAGTCGCAAATGGGTCTTCCAAAAGGATAATGACCCCAAGCATACTTCCAAAGTTGTGGCAGGAGGCCTACGAACCTGACTCAGTGTCTGGAGGAATGGGCAAAAATTCCAGCAACTTATTGTTAGAAGCTTGTGGAAGGCTACCCAAAACATTTGACCCAAGTTAAACAATTTAAAGGCAAGGCTACGAAACACTAACTAAGTGTAGTTTGTAAACTTCTGACCCACTGGTATGTGATAAATGAATTAAAAGCTGAAATAAATCATTCTCTCTACTATTATTCTGACATTTCACATTCTTAAAATAAAATACTGATCCTAACTGACCTAAGAGAGGGAATGATTACGATTAAAGGGGGAGAGGGAACTACGATTAAATTTCAGGAATTGTGAGAAACTGAATTTAAATGTATTTGGCTAAGTTGTAGGTAAACTACTGACTTCAACTGTAGTTATGAAGTCTGCACAATTCGATCACAAGTGGTCAAAGGAGACTCACTTGAGACCACTTTTTCAATCCGAATTCTGTTTGCTGGTTTGCTCCTGAGTTTGCAGGAACACTTTCATACCAACAAAATGAATCCAACACTGATGTCTAATAGGACCATGTAGAAATATTTATTTTCTGATACATTGTGGTCTTCAGTTGATATCAGTTCTTAAATCCCAAGATCGATCTTTTACTCTATGCGCAACACTACCACAGTGAGAGGAAATAACTTACTGGTAAATGTTCAGATTTCACTCACCAGTGATTGTTTAGTATAGTGGGGATGAAGTTCAGCACCAAAATCCTTTTTACAGAATTTTAAGAGTAAAGGTTTGGTTTGACTCATTCTGTGTAATGTGTCAAAAGACCAGATCCACATAACTCATTTATCATTGAATAATATTATTTCTGTTCTTTACAGCCAATTGTTGAAGAATAACAGCAGAAAATAATCATTTAATTCTAATCATGCACAGATTTGATAAAACCATTTAAGTTTCTTGTTATGCGCTCATTTACAGACGCTCTTTATAGAACAGCTGGTTTTCTTAATGAGACAGTACAGGTTTTGGCACGTGCTCAACAAATCATTTTAAATAGTACAAATTATGCATGTAAACAATAAACATGTAACAGAATATAATATAATTTTTATTGATGGAATACCTTTTAAATTATATTTGAGCTTTTTAAAAAGCTCAAATATAAATAAAATGTTGAAAATCTAATAAATAAAATTAGTCAAAGTAATATTTTTGTAATTTACCTAGTTAGAAGGTCCCCAGTGTTATTAACAGCATTATCTGGGAGAGAATTTATTTCATATGTAAGCAAAGGGGACTTTAAAATATACCCATATGAATCGAAATCTGAGTTGAATCGATAGTTTGCCAATCGGAATCATATCGAGATTTTGACAATCAGAATTGCATCGTGAAATCTGTATCAATACCCAGCCATAATTTCTAATAGATATAATTTCTAATAGATTTCACAACAAACGCTCTAGTGTGAAATCACCTTTAAACATTCTAATCAAAATATTGTTTGAGGGACTGAAAATATAATAGACTTTTTTTACATTTGTGTAGGTATTTGGAAAACTAATTTGTGGGGATGCAGAACCAACACCAGAACAAGAGGAGAAAAACTTGCTCTCATCACCCGAAGGAGAAGACAAGGTCAGTACCATCGTCTGAGTGTTTGGCAGCTCACTGCAACCATTGCCCAATGGGCTGTCAAGTGCTAAAGCACAAGCTGTTTTGTCTTCAGGCTCCATCTGATGCAGACTTGAAAGAGCACATGGTTGGCATTATATTTAGCAGGAGCAAGCTGACCAACCTTCAGAAACAGGTAAGACTACCAAAAACTCTCTTTTCCAAAACCTGTTGTGCTTCCTTTGTAGGTAGTATTTTGAGGGATCCCAGTATTTTGCTCCCAACGCAATAGCTGTTCTAAGTACTGGGCAACAGGATTATGCTGCCTTCTAATTTACGTTGTTTAGGCCAAATTCTAATGCTACATTGCAGATTTTCTTCACATGAAACGCAATGACGTGACAAAGAGGAGGTCAGTAAAAAAAACTCCATTCGAGATGGTGGACAGAGTCAAGATTCTATATTTACTCACATGGTATCAAAAATACAGATTTCAAAAGTTCAGTCTAATTACAAACGGAACTTTACCCAAATATTTGTGTTTCTATTGAAACGGTATTGAAGTAAATTGTGAGTCTATTCTCCTGGGCGCTTCACACAAGGAGCGCAATTTGTAAGGTCGACAGAGTTGCTGCCTATGCAGGGCATCCAAATTGGTTACTTGTGAGAATCCATTTGAGTTACTGTTCCTCTGAGTTGCCAGAAAAATGTTTGCCTCCACAGGTATGTGCTCATATTGTCCAGTCCATCCGTATGGAGGCCACACGTGTGCGGGAGGAATGGGAGCACGCCATCTCCAGCAAGGAGAACGCAAACTCTCAGCCCAGTGATGACGACGCCTCCTCTGATGCTTACTGCTTTGAGCTGTTGTCTATGGTGTTGGCCTTAAGCGGATCTAACGTTGGCCGGCAGTATCTGGCCCAGCAGCTTACCCTGTTGCAGGACCTCTTCTCCCTGCTTCACACTGCCTCACCACGTGTCCAGAGACAGGTTTGTGTTTCTCACGTTTCTTTTGCTAAACATTCTAAAACATTCTTTTGAGTCAGTTTTTCAGTGGAAACTTCTCGCAAAGCGATTTCTAAATCACCCGGCTGCAGAGAAAACAGATAGTCCAGCCCCAAACTCACACACCAATTTTGATGTCTGGCTGCTCAGAGAAACAGCAATGCTTTGATTGTGCTGTTACTTTTGGGAACACTATTGAAAGAATGAAATCAATCAGATTAAACCATTTCGAGGAAACAAAGTCCAAATTTGATTTGTTTGATTTTTATCTGATTCGTTGGACCATAACTAATTTGCTTAAATCAGTCAGACTTCCCAGTGCGATGCTGTATAGTTTGGTTACAGCAGGAAATGTATGAAAAATTGTGCCTTAACTATTGATTGTTCTTGCCACACAGGTGACATCATTGCTCAGACGTGTTCTTCCCGAGGTCACTCCTATGCGCTTGGCCAGTGTCATTGGCGTAAAGGCCCTGCCACCAGCGGACATCAGCGACATCATTCACTCCACTGAGAAGGGTGACTGGACCAAGCTGGGCATTTTAGACATGTTCCTAGGCTGTATTGCCAAAGCCCTCACAGTACAGCTCAAAGCTAAGGGCACACCTATAGTGGGCACAGCTGGCATGGCTGCAGGAAAAGGGGTCACTACAGTCACCCTGCCCATGATTTTTAACTCGAGGTCAGTATGCCATGCTGTTATGCATGCATGCATATTTTTGAAAAACAGTCATTGTGTCAATTGTAATTGTGTCATCACACTTCCTAGAAATGTAAATACTTGATATACTTGATGGAAAAATTCCCACTCAGCAATAAGTCAAAGTTGTTTGAAGATGCGTAAGTCACGACTTAGTCGCGATGTTGTAATTAAGCTGTTTAGATGTCTTAGATTTAAAGGCTTAGTTCACCCAAAAATGTTTACTCACCCTCACGATATCACAGGTGTGTTTGACTTTCTTTCTTCACCAGAATACATTTGAAGAAAAATTTAGCTCAGTAGGTCCTCAAAATTCAGGTGGATGGTGATCCAATTTTTGAAGATCCAATTTTCACAGTAGGCATAAATGTCATCCATTGATCTCTAGTGTTTAAAATAATGTATTTTAAAGTGAAACAAACGATTTTGGTGCGAAAAAGTCAATATTTAAGTACTTTTTAACAAAATTGAGGCGAATGTGAAACGCCTGGAACAGCAGTGCTGTTTACATGTGAGGAGGAATGCTGTACAGAAGCTTCGTTGGTTTTGGTTTAGAGATGTATTTATCTGCTTTTTTTACTCACTATGGTGCATTTGTGTGCTTATACTGGATGTCTCAACCCAGAGTCGAATGTGAGATTACTTCAGTATCATGCCAATGTGAATATGTCACACAAGAGACCATGTGAAGACCACAGATGCAATGGTTTATAGTTAAAAAGTACATAAATATTTATCTTTTTGGCACCAAAAGCAATTTTTTCACTTCTGATGACATTAATTTAGCCACTGGTGCCGTATGGATGACATTTATGCAGACTGTCTGTGATTTGTGGAGCTATTCTATTTTTATTTTTATTTTTTTTAAGTCATACACCTCTGGGATAGCATGAGGGTGAGTAAATGATGAGACGATTTTCATTTTTTGGTGAACCATCCCTTTAAATCAATTCAATTTAAACCCATATATATTGCATTTCCTAATAAAGTTACCCTTTTATTGCAAATAGAGTCACTTCTTCGACAAAGCCAATGTTTACTTGAATTTGGCACTTGCCGCGTTTTGACAGGCTAATGAAAAAAAGCTAAATTATGAGATAATAATAAAACAGGTTTGTTTCCTTTGGCTTGGTTTTAATGTTTTGTTAGTAAACTTTTTATTGTTCTTTGTATATGTCTTTGTGTAGCTACATACGCCGTGGAGAGAGTCACTGGTGGATGAAGGGCTCCACCCCACCACAGATCGCTGAGATCATCATTAAACTAGTCAAAGACATGGCTGCTGTGAGTAATAATCCTGAATCCCAATCCTCGTTTTAAGCATAGCCGACTTTACTGTTCAGCTGAATGAGTATGAACGATCAAATGTATAGTCTTGCACTGCACAATGTTGTCATATATGTCATAATGTTGTCTTAAATAGTCCATCATTTACATGTTTTTGTACTCCAGGGGCATCTCTCGGATGCCTGGTCCAGGGTGACTAAGAATGCAATAGCTGAGACCATCATTGCCCTCACTAAAATGGAAGATGAGCACCGTTCTCCTGTGCGCTGCATCGCCACCACTCGGGTATGACTCCGAGCTTTTGTTTACAAGTTCCAAGGATGCCATGATAAGTGCTTCCAGGGACAAACTAGCCACGGGATTTGCCAAAGTTTTCGAGGTTCATGGCTAACCCTAACTGTAACTTGGGAAGCTGTTACCGCTTCTCGTTTCAGTATTATTATTTTTAATTTATTTACTTTTTTTAAATGTATACTGGAACTGATTGTCCATGAAGGTCTTCATTCTTGGGATGCATAGAACACCATACTATGGCCACATCCACACTAATGTTTTCATTTGAAAACGCATTCGTTTTGCTAATTTTACACCTCATCAATTCTGGAAAACCATAAATTGATACTTTCAAAAACTGTGAAAATGTGTTTCAACTGACAACATATTAAGGCAGATTTACACTTAACGAGCACTTTATTAGGAACATGTGGTCCTAATAAAGTGCCAACATGTTCTTCTACTGCTGTAGCCCATTTGCCTCAAGGTTCGACATGTTGTGCATTCTGAGGTACTATTCTGCTCACTACAATTGACAGCATGGCTACAGAGGGGTTATCTGAGTTACCAAAGCCACTATGTTAGCTCAAACCAATTTGGCCATTCTCTGTTGACCTCTCATCATTAAGGCGTTTACGTCCACAGAACTGGTGCTCATTGGATGTTGTTTTCTTTTTCTTTCTTTTTTTTTTGCCCCATTCAGAGTAATTTCTAGACTGTTTTGTGTGAAAATCCCAGGATATCAGCAGTTACAGAAATACTCAAACCAGCCCGTCTGGCACCAACAATCATGCCACTGTCAAAATATCTGAGATCAAATTTTTCCCCATTCTGATGGCTGATATGAACATTACCTGAAGTTCCTGACCCGTATCTGCGTGATTTTATGCATTGCACTGCTGCCACACTATTGGCTGATTAGATAATCACATGAATTAGTAGGTGTACAGGTGTTCCTAATAAAATGCTCTGTGAGTGTATACTTCTGCATTGAATCGGAATAGCCTACACAGTAGCCTAATGTGCACCTATAAAAAAAATGGAACCATGTGTTGACACAGACCATGACAGCTGTGATTGGTCCAATTCATTACCAGAGACTGTCCCACTGGATAATAAAAAATGATATCTGCAATAGCATTGCATTTTCTCCAAGATTATTTTTCAATTTATAAATTCTGAGCTTCTGTCACCTTAGGTAATCACTCTCTCTCTCTCTCTCTCTCTCTCTCTCTCTCTCTATCTATCTATCTATCTATCTGTCTGTCTCTCTCTCTCTCTCTCATATATATATATATATATATATATATATATACACACAAATATTATGAGTGATATATAACTGTAAATGCAAATCCAACCCAGAGCTTACTGTATAGGTTCAACGCAGAACTATAAATTGGCCTTCATTGTGGTCGTTGCCTAAAATATTTTCACGAACGATTTACTTTATTGAACAAGTTCTTTAAGTGCAAGATTGTCAAATTCGTCTCAAACTCAGAAGTTATCAGCTTAGGTATTCTTAAGGCGCATGAGACTTAAATGAGTGTAATTACTGACTGGTTGTGCATGTGACCATTAGTAGTTGAATCAGAATTGGCCAGAATAAGCTGTGATGTAGAAATGCAGGTAGTGAAAAGTCTGGATTCGCAACACCAACGTGCTAAAACATATTAAAACACTAATGTAAAGTTGTTGATTTTCCTGTCTTCAGCTGTGGCTGGCACTGGCCTCGCTGTGTGTGCTGGATCAAGACCACGTGGACCGATTATCCTCAGGCCGTTGGATGGGTAAAGACGGGCAGCAGAAGCAGATGGTACATCACACTGGCACAATACAACACTATTAATGTAAAATTACATTAGTCATTCTTCTGACAATGGGTTCCTCACCTCTTTACCCTGATGTTTATTCACAGCCTATGTGTGATAACCATGATGACGGGGAGACGGCAGCCATCATTCTGTGTAATGCATGTGGAAACCTTTGCACTGACTGTGACCGCTTCCTGCATCTGCATCGGCGCACCCGTACCCACCAGAGACAGGTCAGTCTAAACGCAAACACACACACTGATCTAATCAGTGTCAGGGGGGTCGATGATGGTTCATAACACATTTCATTCATGTGCAGGTGTTTAAAGAGGAGGAGGAGGCCATTAAGGTGGACCTACATGAAGGCTGTGGCAGAACCAAACTCTTTTGGCTCATGGCATTGGCTGACTCTAAGACCATGAAGGCCATGGTGGAGTTCCGTGAGCACACAGGTGGCAAATCCTTATTCCTTAGGAAAGAAAAAACTAAAATATGTACGGATAGTGGACTTTCCTTTTATTAAGGCGTTTTTTTCTAATCATATTAAAAACACAGCATGTCATCCAAGTCATAAACTTAAATGGAAACATTTGAATTGATATAAATTCTCAATTAGAACAATTATGTCTGTTACCTTTTAAATCAAAGCAGATGCAACATTTATTGTAGGTAATGCACAAGATCATAACACAAACACTTTTATATATTTATGGATACATGTTTGGATACATTTTAAATTACAGCTCTATACTGTTCACTGTCACGGTAGATTTTCATATTTTTAGATGCATAAATATAGAATTGCGATGAAATGTGCGTTTTTATATCTATATTCCCTTTGCTGTATATTATGTAATCTGTGAATTTAAAGAGAACCACATGAAGAAGAAATGTCTTAAAGGGATAGTTCACCTAAATATGAAAATGCTGTCATCATTTACTCACCCTCATGCCATCCCAGATGTGTGTGACTTTCTTCAACAGAACACAAATTAAGATTTTTAGAAGAGTATCTCAGCTCTGTAGGTCCATAAAATGCAAGTGAATGAGTACCAAAAGTTGTTAAATCAATACCTTCAGAAGCAATATGATGGGTGTGGATGAGAAACTGAACAATATTTAAGTTTTTTTTATTTTTTTACTATAAATTCTTCTTCCTGTCCAGTAGGTGGCGATATGCACAACGAAGAATGTGAAAGTGAAACTGAAAAAAAGAGGACTTTTTATTAATCTGTTTCTTTATAATACCCATCAAATTGTTTCAGAAGATAGAGACTTAACCACAGGAGTCATAAGGATTATTTTTATGCTGCCTTTAGCTTCAAAATTTTGGCACCCATTCACTTGCATTTTATGGACCTACAGAGCTAAAATAATCTTCTAAAACTCTTCGTTTGTGTTCTGCAGAAGAAAGTCATGCAACCTGGGATGGTTGTGCAGTGTGATCCGTAAGCAGTTGTGCACAACAAAGCGGCAGATTTTTCTTGAACGAGCTTGGAAAGCACCGCCGCTTCGACTGCCACCTCTCTCTCATTGTAAATAAATAGGAAAAGTGCGGTGACTGCATCCCTTTTTAAACCACCTTTATAGTCTGAATACGTAACTGATGTCGGCTGGTCAAACACATGCGCACCAAAACAGATGAAAACATCGATTACTCAGACCATAGAAGCAGTTTAAAGTTGCCAATTCAGAATGTACAAAGAACTATATGCAACCATTTAAAATATTTTGTCCATCATACAACAAACTCTAGACCGCTGTCAAACGCAACTTCTCACATGCCCACAAAATGAAGTTTCATCACACTCATAGTAAAAACATTCAGTCAGTGAACCTAATAATGAATACATTGCAAAGAGGGTTGCAAACATCAGAAATATCCACAGTCGCTGACATTAATGAATGAATAGAATACAACAGGCATACTGTTTTACAGTCTAAAAGCTGTTTCTTTTTTCTAACTTCGCTCAGTGTTTCACTATGGGAATCACTTTGGGTGTGACCACTAAAGAAGCTCCTATGAACCACGTCTGTCCTTGACAGACAGGTCAACCTGTGACCAGGCTCCGCCCACATATGTATCCTAGGTCAAACCCTACAGAAGTCATTTGTGCTTTCTTCCCATGAGGGACTATAGCAAGCTCTCTCAGCAGATCTGGATTTTTCGCTGATTTCGCATAACTGTTCAACGGATGGACCGTCATTGGAATCGGTCACCGAACGCGAGGTTGGTTGTGTTCGGTGACCTCTTTTAAAAGTTTGCTCAGCTAAAATTTAGAACAGCGTCCAAGTCAAGGTGAGCTATTCTGTCCAGCCTATCTCATACTAAATTACGATGTTAATAAAATTTGGGCATCAAGTCAACTCCAGGCTTTACACATCAAGGCGAGCCTTTAACACTAACAGGCTAATGTGTTGTGATGAGTCTTGGGATTATAACTTCACTCTTCAGCCATTATGTCGACAGTCATCACCCCCGCCAAAGTGAATGAATCGAATAGCAGAGAGGTTGCATCCTGCCCGTGTCCATCGTCATGTGGAGCTACCATCACCAGCCCAGGACGTCAAAGGAGCAGAGAGAGACCTTTACGACGGGAAAAGGTTGCCACCTTCTTAACCCACTGCGAGACAAATCCTGCCCACCGTGCTGGCTTGCATGAAGGAGATGTCCAGCCATTTTTCTAGCCCCTTTAAGAGCAAGATCCCTGCCAAGGGATATTCTAAGTTGGAGATTCTGGGGATGGGAGAGCTGGGGTTGATTGGACACCCAGCCATAGTCTTCAGTGTCCTATCATTTCCACCCAAACGGTGCTTTAATTCTGCTTTCTCTCAGATTTTACTGCCAAGTTGGAACTGCTGACCTCATCAATCTATCAGAGGATGTATAAATATGCGATGCAGTCGGTGTGCTCACTGAACGCATTGACTTTACTGTCAGCATACCAGGCAGAGATTTTGGAGGAGACAGGGTGACAACTAGACACTGGAGTTCCAAACCCAGTACTCTGGGCATGCAATTTTTGTGGTGTACAATTTAATTCTGTGCTTTTCCCAGGGCGCATTTCAGGGCTATGACTTTGCAATGGGCTTGGCCATGT